>JBAIZL010000004.1:126712231-126864731 GCA_036971475.1 Prosapia bicincta
AAGGTTAAATTATTGAACGTGAATTTTAACATAATCTTGAATAAAAGAACCTTCAAATACCATCTCGGAAATTGGCATTTACATTTTTATAATTATGCTATCACAATTTTATTACGTTTAAAATTTGAGTGTACTAATAATAATAAATGATTTTATATTATAGGAGTGGACACGTAAGCTGGTACTTCCATAGAATTTCTCTACGACCTCAGTTGAAAAAAATATTTTCTGCTGTCATACGGGTTGCGGCAATTGTCTTTGCAAGCCTAGTGAAAGCGCTGCAGTAAAAATAAGAAATGTAAGTGTTGTATATCTACTCCAGAGATGTTCGCAAACGTTATTTGCCCAATCTCCCCTCCCCCTTCCCCATCTATAGTACCGCACCAAGTCCAAGTGCTAGCTTACGTTTCAACACTTATACATCGATAAGCAAATAATATGGCGAAGAAAATCAACTTGAAAATTTATCCCTGTCCGTACAAATAAAAAAACCCCAAGTTTTTAAATGAAATAAGAATCTATAAGCTTAGAAGAACTTTTTGTTTTAATCGTTATTAAGAAAGTTTATAGTTTTTAAAATTAGCAAATCTTTACTTAAAGTAAAATATAATCTTGGAAGCATCTTCCGGTATGTTTATTGTAGCAACAAAGTGACGCTCTTTCTCGTCTTTCTGAAATTGTAAAATACTACAAAGACAACTACTACGTTCTAACATAGATTTTGTATAGTGTAATTATAAAACTGCTAACATTTTGAGAAGTCAGTGTAAACAGAAACGCATTTAATTCTATTACATTAGGGATTAAGAAAACGAATGAAATATCAGTGGATACCAGTTTCTACATAGATATTGTGGTATGCGTTGGTAGCTATAATTATGTCTGGGGCCTAAGGCTCAGATCATAAAGGCTTTTGCCAGTGCCTTCACTAACCATAGCCGGCATAGCCCATTTGCCCTCGGTGTAGATGTTGGTTGATTAACGTAAGTTTTTCAACGTTGATTAGCTGAAACGTTGATCTAGCCTTCTCCAGCCTTAGCTTATTTGAACTTGGTGTAAATGTTGTTCGTTTGAACTTCGTGTATGTTGGTCGGTTAAACTCGCGTAATACAGTTTTTTCAATGTTGTTTAGTTGAAAAGTTGGTCATTTGATCTAGCTCTGTTGTCAGGCCATTTATTTTTGTTGTCAAGCTATGTATCTGTTGTCAGGCTATGTATTTGTTGTCAAGCTATATATCTGTTGTCTAGCTATGTATCGGTTGTCAGGCTATGTGTTTGTTGTAAGGCTATGTATCGGTTGTCAGGTTATGTATCCGTTGTCAGGGTAGGTGTGTGTTGTCAGGTTAGGTATCTGTTGTCAGACTATGTATTTATTGTCAAGCTATGTATCTGTTGTCTAGCTATGTATCGGTTGTCTGGCTAAGTATCTGTTGTCAGTCCATGTATCTGTTGTCAGGGTATCTTTCTGTTGTCAGGCTATGTATTTGTTGCCAGTCTATGTATCTGCTGTCAGGCTATGATCTGTTGTCGGGCTAAGTATCTGTTGACAAGCTATGTATATGTTGTCTAGCTATGTATCGGTTGTCAGGGTGTGGGTTACACTTAAGGTTACTCTTGCATTGGCATAGATCTGTGTCTAGTACCTGATGATTAACCTGAAGTTGAGCGGTATAGTATTTACAGCGATTGTATATCAAGTTTGGGAAGCCCCTTACATGTACGCAGCTAGGAAATCATGTATGTGGGGATACTATGTGATAACCATTAGCTAAACTATGCAATGGATATTATGTGTTACTTTGTAATCAACCTACTCATCGGATACTATGTGATAACCCATAGTCAAGCTATGCTTTGGATACTATTTGTTAAACCCTACTCAAGCTATGCATTGGATATTATGTGTTTACGATTAGTCGGGCTACAAATCGGATACTATGCGTTAACCATTAGCCTAGCTATGCAATGGATACTATGTGTTAGTTTGTAATCAACCTACTCATCGGATACTTTGTGTTAAACCATAGTCAATCTATGCTTTGTATACCATGTGTTACCCATTAGTCAAGCTATGCATAGGATATTATGTGTTAACCACTAGTCAAGCTACACATCGGATATTATGTGATAACCCATAGTCAAGCTCTGCATCGGTTACTATGTGTTAACCCTTAGCGAGGCTATGCACTGGATATTATGTGTTAGGCCATAGTCAAGCTACTTATCGGATACTATATGTTAACCCGTCGTCAAGCTGTCCTACGGATACTATGTATTAATGATTAGCCAAGCTATGTATCGGGTATTATGTGGTAATTTGAGGGCCACTTGTAGTCAGGCTACTCGTCGGATACTGCGAGATAACTATTAGCTAAACAATGCGTTGGATATAATGTGTTATATTATAATTTGTAGGCCCATGTAGGGAATCTTGTATGTCGGCTTAGCATAATATGTATCCGGGCTTACACACATAATTATTTAACATAGTATGTAGGCTATCCCGTATGTAGGCTTAACATGGTATATACGCCTATGTAGGATACCATGCATGTTTGCTTAGCATAGTATTTATGTAGGTTTACACGCATATTTGTTTAACACAGTATGTAGGCTTAGCATAGTATTTATGTAGGTTTACACGCATATTTGTTTAACACACTATATAGGGCTATCATGTATGTTGGCTTAACATTGTATATACGCCTATGTAGGATAGCATGCATGTTGGCTTAGCATAGTATTTATGTAGGTTTACACGCATATTTGTTTAACACAGTATGTAGGCTTAGCATAGTATTTATGTAGGTTTACACACATATTTGTTTAACACACTATATAAGCTATCATGCATGCTGGTTTAACATATTATATAGTCCTATGTGGGTAACGGGGATATTGGCTTAATACAGGATGTATATAGGTTAACCTGCATATTGGTTTAACACAGTATATAGGGCTATTTAAAGTATATTGCATGCAGGCTTAACATAGTATATAAGCCTATATAGGTTAACATGAATGTTGGCTTAACACTGTATGTATATAGGTTGCGTGACTTTTTTTCTAATTATATTGTAATAATTGTTGACCGTCATCTACGTGGGCGTGAAAGGTTATGCATTGGCAGCTGCCTTTACATAGCTATGGGGGTATGCATTGGTAGCTATACCATATAGTACTTCCCATATGCACTATACGGTTGCCTGCCTGAGGCTCTACCTGATAGAAGAGGTGTAAATGTGTGTATAGCTCAGATCATAAAGGCTTTGGCCAGTGGGTTACCGACATAGTAGACCTTATAGTAGGCCCATGTAGGGATTCATGTATGTCGGCTTAGCATAGTATGTATGTAGGCTTACACGCATGTTGGTTTAACACAGTATGTGGGCTATCATACATATTGGCTTTACATAGTATATAAATCTATGTAGGTTTACATGCATATTTGTTTAACATACTATATAGGGCTATCATGCATGTTGACTTAAAATAGTATATGAGCCTACACGTCTTATGGAGTCCGAATTCGAGCCGTCCGTCAGGCGTAAGCCTACCGAGCCTCTGCAATGTGATAGGTCGATACCCCGTACAGACTGTTGAATATTTGACTTTAAAGTAATTGTTGGTCAGTTAAACTTAGCGTAAGACAGTTGTTTAGTGGGAACGTTGGTCATTTGATCTAACCGATCATTTTTTTGGCAATTTCATATATTATTAAAAACAACCCCACTTAAAGCCTGACTCTAGTGTGAATTTACCTAAAGCTTTTCTCCAGGGTGGCTTTACTTGAGGGCTGGCTTCGGGATGGCTTTACCTGAGGCCATGCTCCAAGGTAGCTTTTTACTAAGCTCTGACTCCATGGTAGCTTTACCTAAGGCCTGGCTCCTAGGTGGCTTTACCTCGAGCACGACTCCAGGGTGACTTTTACCTAAGACCCCGACTCCAGGGACCGATCATTTTTAGGCAATCTGATATATTATAAAACACTACCCCTGGTGAACCCACCCCCACATCTATCCAAGATACGCTCTAAAGAAACCCCATACAGTTGTTTAGTCTTTTGATCTAACCGATCATTTTTTGCGATTTCATATATTATTTAAAACTACCCCCGGGTGAACCCACTGCCAACTCTAGCCAAAATGGACTCTAAACTTACCATATCAGGCAACATACATTTTTCCAAAATTTTTCCAAAAACTACCCGCAACCCCAAATCCACCCCCGGAGCAACCCCCGGGGCAGCTCCAGAACGTACAAAGGAACCTCCCCTACCATTGGGGTGGGTTAGGTTAGCTACAATCTAACTAACTTAGGTTACTGCTTCAAGGCCAACTTCCCCCACAACTTTTTTTGCCAAAGTATCCCAACTAACTTCTGTTATCACTTATTTTAAGTTTCACTATATTGGATTTCTTGCCCCTCTTTGTAAAAAGTTTTTCTTCCATATAAAACTGAACATTAATCTATTAGTTTGATAAATTACTTCATATCCCAAACTGTAATAAAGTAAATGTATTTGGACTAGAGTGGATAAATGAGAATTATGTTAATAACGATTAAGAATTTGAACAGTATATATATATATATATACTGTTAGACAACGAAAAGATTTTAATTGTAAATTCAATTATAATTCTTGTATTTGTATTTTGACTTAATTCTTTATTAATACACAAGAATACATATTGCGATATATATATATATATATATATATATATATTATAACATAAAGTACGAGGCTTTAGATTATATTAAGTTAGTTGCTAAAATAATCATTTATAGGATTTAAAAAAGACACAAATAGTTGTATAGTGCGGACAAAGCAGGTACCATGTCATTATCCATTCCATGAAAGCTATAAGTTGAGTCCGGCAAATTGACAATAGAGGGTCCAAAGCTTGTTAAGACGTGAAATACAGCGGCCAATATAGTCATGGGATAATAACCGTGTACCGTTAGGTTTAGCTGATTGAAACTGTGGGAAACTTACAAAGAACGTATTGGTGGTAGTGGGAGGGATTAAATCTTTAATAAAAACAAAATGATCGAGAGTTTAAGGGAAGTTTGAGGAGAGTCTCAGAGGAAGACGGATTGGTGGGGACCAAGATGGAAATGTTGTAAAGGGAGAAATTGATTAAATTAAGTAAAGAGTTTTTTTATAAGTAAATTTTAAAAAGTGCGACGTAAAGGTTTTTTTAAGAAATATAAAGTAAGTTTTTTTGTGTGTCAAGTGTAAGCGCTGAAGTGAACAAAGCCAGGATTCCAGGGACTATTCAGAACAATAAGTATTATTTGAATATAAGTATAGCCAACAGACATCTATCTTTTAGTTCAAAACAAATTTTAATTACATCAAAATTTATAAAAATTATGCTAGTTCCGCCATTTCTAATTTAATTGCGAAGTTCCCGTAATAGCGAACCCGAGAGCAAGAATAAAATTTTAATACTGTTTTTTTGCTATGTTATTCTATTAGAAATCTAAAGTCTCAGAAGTCCACCTTTTATCATTGTAATTTTAGTTAAGATATCAATCCTGTCACTGCACAATATTAATATAAATTTGGAATAATGTGTAGAGTTAATTGAAGAGAATAAATGCAAGTAATGTTTAAAAATTGATAAGATTGTTAATTCTTTTATAAAACTGAAGGTGTGACGTTAATAGGTAAGGTAAATAAATAACATTTAAAAATAAATTTAATTATAACAAAAGTTAATTTATAATATATATAAATATATATATATATATATATATATATATATATATATATATGTATGTATATGATAAATAGTTATTATCTGGAGTACATCCGCTAAAATCTCATCTAGCAATGAAGAAGTAAATACAACAGTTGGCTCGCTATTCAACTGTCGTTGGGTTCACCTAGTCAATGCTAGAAGAGATTCTAGCGAAACGTCGGAACTGCGACTTTATGCACTGCAGAGTGAACGGATGTATTCCAGATAATAACTATTCATTATATTTTTCCATCCGTGAAAGAATACGTATCAGTATATATATATATATATATATATATATATATATATATATATATATATATATATATATATATATATATATATAGAACTCCTATACATATACTCCTACATATATATAGAACTCCTATATATATATATATATATATATATATATATATATATATATATATATATATATATATATATATATATATATATATATATATATATATATAAAGAATATATTTGAATATTCCTAAAGATGTTGGTACTGTTAGCCAACGAAAAGCTTTGAATTGTAAATTCAATTATAATTCTTGTATTTGTATTTTGACTAGTTCTTTATTAATACACAAGAATACATATTGCGATATATATATATATATATATATATATATATATATATATATATATAGGCTATATACTAGTCGTAATATGCTATTCTTTTACTTCTAAAAGCTAACGACGAATTTCAGAGAGATAAAAGAATTAGGAAATGAACACCAACGGTAGAATTTTAAAAAATTAACATTCAACGGGAATTCTAATCTACACGGATTCGAGACAATGATGTGCAATATAACGTATCAAACTTGCACTATTTTATTTATTTAATGATAGATCTTATCTTGGTTGTCACTTTTTCCTCTTTGCTTTATGGTATGAATAATCCTAATCATACCATCACATTTATTTAGAAAATATCTTACCCTATTCGTCAATTACTTTTTCTCTTAATAAACCCAAGATAAGACTTGAACCCGAACATCATACCGGGTTCTAAATAGATGTTCACAGTTTTATTAATTAAAGTAATAAATACTAGCCTACGAGTAGAGATGGAGAGGCTTCAGTCGGGTCACGTAAGTCGGAAGTACCCACCCACTTTTTAAACAGGGGGAAAACCCGACTTCCATTTCATTAAAACAAGTGAGAAAACCCATCCTTAACATACTTCTCAACTCGTATCCAAACGCTTTTAAATTTTTACTCAAGTCTCTGATGACGTCATTTCATAAAAATCATCAGTCTTATTCGAACCGTGTATCTGGGTATTCGTGAAAATAGTCTTTCGGTGACTTTTGTATAATGATAAAGAAGTGTTCTATTGTGAAACATAAGGTTGTTTATCGAATCTTTAATCTAGGCCCCAACCATTATCAGTCTAGCGTATTGTTAGATATACTTATAGAAGTATCATAGGTAGTCTTGATAAGTGTGCTTCTTGGAGGTCATGGCGTCGACTGTTATAGACAGTATATCGTAAACACTCGAACATAGCCGAACGTTTTATTGCTGGATTATAATAAACTGGTCTAACAACATAACTTGAGCGTTCATTAATTTTAAATAATCAATATTTCCATATTTCGTGGTATATTTGTGGCGAAAGTGATAAGTTTTACAATTACCTCTATGTAGTTCAGTCCTAATGTCTATAGCAACTTAGTCTAAGGGCTACCGTATAAAACACTACTTAACCACTATAAGTGACAAAGCCAGAATATATTTTCCTCTGATCTATTTCTGCTACATTGCACCTTTACGCAACCAGGTTACTCTTACCTCCAAGTATTTGACCCTATTGCGTATTCTGACCTTTTACACACCAAAAAAGGAGCTATTAACGGTTACACAAAAGGTTAATCGTTTTATCTTCTCTATTTGCACCATGTTTTGTTTTTAAACAACATAAATTTACCTCGAGTTAGTTGAGGTCTAATCGATATCCATTCCTAGTTTTAGCATATTATCCCCTAAAATAGCACCCACCTGGGCGCTATTACAGTTTAAGAAACTAATATATTTTAGATTGAAATCTCTTCATGTCACGAATGTTATTTTACACAACCAGAATTCATTTAACTCCAAGTATTTATCCCTATTGCTTATTCGTTCCTTCGGCACATTTTGTTTACAGCCCCACCAAGATGCTAATAACGTATAAGCAAATTATATTCACTACTCTCACATTTATTTGGCTCTTAGTGTGTATTTAAATATTGCTTATTCGTTCCTTTGGCACATTTTATTTACAGCCCCACCAACATGCTAATAACGTATAAACAAATATTATTCACTACTCTCACATTTATTTGTCTCATAGTGTGTATTTATATATTGCTTATTCGTTCCTTTGGCACATTTCGTTTACAGCCCCACCAAGATCCTAATAACGTATAAGCAAATATTACTCACTACTCTCACAATTATTTTTCTCATAGTGTGTATTTATATATTGCTTATTCGTTCCTTTGGCACATTTTGTTTACAGCCCCACCAAGATCCTAATAACGTATAAGCAAATATTACTCACTACTCTCACATTTATTTGTCTCATAGTGTGTATTTATATATTGCTTATTCGTTCCTTTGGCACATTTTGTTTACAGCCCCACTAAGATCCTAATAACGTATAAGCAAATATTATTCACTACTCTCACATTTATTTGTCTCATAGTGTGTATTTATATATTGCTTATTCGTTCCTTTGTCACATTTTGTTTACAGCCCCACCAAGATCCTAATAACGTATAAGCAAATATTATTCACTACTCTCACATTTATTTGTCTCATAGTGTGTATTTATATATTGCTTATTCGTTCCTTTGGCACATTTTGTTTACAGCCCCACCAAGATCCTTATAACGTATACGCAAATATTACTCACTACTCTCACATTTATTTTTCTCATAGTGTGTATTTATATATTGCTTATTCGTTCCTTTGGCACATTTTGTTTACAGCCCCACCAAGATCCTAATAACGTATAAACAAATATTATTCACTACTCTTACATTTATTTGTCTCATAGTGTGTATTTATATATTGCTTATTCGTTCCTTTGGCACATTTTGTTTACAGCCCCACCAAGATCCTAATAACGTATAAGCAAATATTACTCACTACTCTCACATTTATTTTTCTCATAGTGTGTATTTATATATTGCTTATTCGTTCCTTTGGCACATTTTGTTTACAGCCCCACCAAGATCCTAATAACGTATAAACAAATATTATTCACTACTCTCACATTTATTTGTCTCATAGTGTGTATTTATATATTGCTTATTCGTTCCTTTGGCACATTTTGTTTACAGCCCCACCAAGATCCTAATAACGTATAAACAAATATTATTCACTACTCTGACATTTATTTGTCTCATAGTGTGTATTTATATATTGCTTATTCGTTCCTTTGGCACATTTTGTTTACAGCCCCACCAAGATCCTAATAACGTATAAACAAATATTATTCACTACTCTCACATTTATTTGTCTCATAGTGTGTATTTATATATTGCTTATTCGTTCCTTTGGCACATTTTGTTTACAGCCCCACCAAGATCCTAATAACGTAAAAACAAATATTATTCACTACTCTCACATTTATTTGTCTCATAGTGTGTATTTATATATTGCTTATTCGTTCCTTTGGCACATTTTGTTTACAGCCCCACCAAGATCCTAATAACGTATAAGCAAATATTATTCACTACTCTCACATTTATTTTTCTCATAGTATGTATTTATATATTGCTTATTCGTTCCTTTGGCACATTTTGTTTACAGCCCCACCAAGATCCTAATAACGTATAAGCAAATAATATTCACTACTCTCACATTTATTTGTCTCATAGTGTGTATTTATATATTGCTTATTCGTTCCTTTGGCACATTTTGTTTACAGCCCCACCAAGATTCTAATAACGTATAAACAAATATTATTCACTACTCTCACATTTATTTGTCTCATAGTGTGTATTTATATATTGCTTATTCGTTCCTTTGGCACATTTTGTTTACAGCCCCGCCAAGATCCTAATAACGTATAAACAAATATTATTCACTACTCTCACATTTATTTGTCTCATAGTGTGTATTTATATATTGCTTATTCGTTCCTTTGGCACATTTTGTTTACAGCCCCACCAAGATCCTAATAACGTATAAACAAATATTATTCACTACTCTCACATTTATTTGTCTCATAGTGTGTATTTATATATTGCTTATTCGTTCCTTTGGCACATTTTGTTTACAGCCCCACCAAGATCCTAATAACGTATAAACAAATATTATTCACTACTCTCACATTTATTTGTCTCATAGTGTGTATTTATATATTGCTTATTCGTTCCTTTGGCACATTTCGTTTACAGCCCCACCAAGATCCTAATAACGTATAAACAAATATTATTCACTACTGTCACATTTATTTGTCTCATAGTGTGTATTTATATATTGCTTATTCGTTCCTTTGGCACATTTTGTTTACAGCCCCACCAAGATCCTAATAACGTATAAACAAATATTATTCACTACTCTCACATGTATTTGTCTCATAGTGTGTATTTATATATTGCTTATTCGTTCCTTTGGCACATTTTGTTTACAGCCCCACCAAGATCCTAATAACGTATAAGCAAATATTATTCACTACTCTCACATTTATTTGTCTCATAGTGTGTATTTATATATTGCTTATTCGTTCCTTTGGCACATTTTGTTTACAGCCCCACTAAGATCCTAATAATGTATAAGCAAATATTACTCACTACTCTCACATTTATTTTTCTCATAGTGTGTATTTATATATTGCTTATTCGTTCCTTTGGCACATTTTGTTTACAGCCCCACCAAGATCCTAATAACGTATAAACAAATATTATTCACTACTCTCACATTTATTTGTCTCATAGTGTGTATTTATATATTGCTTATTCGTTCCTTTGGCACATTTTGTTTACAGCCCCACCAAGATCCTAATAACGTATAAGCAAATATTATTCACTACTCTCACATTTATTTGTCTCATAGTGTGTATTTATATATTGCTTATTCGTTCCTTTGGCACATTTTGTTTACAGCCCCACCAAGATCCTAATAACGTATAAGCAAATATTACTCACTACTCTCACATTTATTTGTCTCATAGTGTGTATTTATATATTGCTTATTCGTTCCTTTGGCACATTTTGTTTACAGCCCCACCAAGATCCTAATAACGTATAAACAAATATTATTCACTACTCTCACATTTATTTGTCTCATAGTTTGTATTTATATATTGCTTATTCGTTCCTTTGGCACATTTTGTTTACAGCCCCACCAAGATCCTAATAACGTATAAACAAATATTATTCACTACTCTCACATTTATTTGTCTCTTAGTGTGTATTTATATATTGCTTATTCGTTCCTTTGGCACATTTAGTTTACAGCCCCACCAAGATGCTAATAACGTATAAACAAATATTATTCACTACTCTCACATTTATTTGTCTCATAGTGTGTATTTATATATACAGATACTATATTACTCGAAGAAGGTTTGTATTATATCCCCCTTACGTATTTCAGTCAATCAGAATTAACTATTTAAAAGGTGGAACGTCTAACGTTGTGCCAAAGGACTCAGTTATTTCGATGGTTCGCACGCACTTTGAAAATTGTATGATTGCCACACTATAACAGGCGTTACTTTTCCATGCCATATTTGGTTTTAAAGAAATACTTAAATGATAGAATATCTAATGCCTTCTCTTGTCAACAGGTTCCCACGACACTAGTTTCATACCCCAACCGAAATATAGCAATGGTTATCTTTGTCTTTTAGTATGGTACTTTGGTCACTCATTTCTTAATGTTTCTACTTGTTATTATTATTTTGAAAACTAACTGATTTTATAATATATGCCTCTCTCTCTCTCTCTCTCTCTCTATATATATATATATATATATATATATATATATATATATATATATATATATATAGAATATCAAATATGTTTTCCTGTTAAAAAATGTTTAAGATTATATAATATAAACTAATACAGGAATATTTAATTGATTAAATAATACACTCAAAGCTTTTCGTTGGCTGACATTACCAACATCCTCAGGAATTACAATACTAAGAATCATGTGATTCTAAAATTGGTACGAAATTAGAAAAGTATTATTAATTAGTTACTCGGACAAAAGAGATTGTTTCACATTAAACTTAGAGATGTCAGAATTAAAACAGGAAAGTAACGAATCACCATTTCAATTCTATGAGAAAATTCAAAAGTTACTAAATTTACAAATTTCATTTTTTATGAATAAAGAGCCTCAAAGGCAGATGACTAAAGACGTTTTAATAGAATACGTTCAGAAACTAGCTTTAAGAGTTCTCCTTAGGGGTTTGCATGAACCCATCGGGTCACTAATGCGTACCAAGAACCCTAACACTCTTAGTGAAGCACTTAATATGCTCACAAACGACTTTCAATTTAAGAATAATAAAATGTTTACTCAGCCAAGCAAACAACCAGTCTTTCAGAAAAGCCAAACTCATAACGTAAGAAGACCAATACATACTGAATTTAAATACCACCAAATACCTAAACAACCTTATCAACACCCAAATTTTTCCTATAGACCACCAACTTTTACTAATCACGGTCAGCCTCAAAGGGGACAACTAAACAACAACACTACTAAACCTCAGTATTCTCAGCGAAATACGGGTTATCAACCTACCCCTATGAGTATTTCCACTAGACAGATGGACAGGCCTTCTAGACAAACGAATTTGTATCAAATGACCGGACAAGGAGCCGAAAAAACGATTACACTATGTACCAGACTAACGGACAAGAATCATTCGCTTTTGAAGAAGATCTCGGGAAAGAAGAGTACTTCGAAGAATCCCAAAATTTAACAGACAGCTACAAAGAAGAGACCGTTAAAATCGATCAAAACGATTTTTTAGGACATACAAGCCTCGGAATCGATTTTCAATAATGAATCTACAGAGCGAAAATAACGAGCTACCATTTATATACGACACAGACACCAAATCTAGAATATTAATTGACACAGGCAGTACTAGATCATTTATGCGAAAATCTTTAGGCTGGAAAAATTTTAAAACAAGCGTAAAAACGGAGCCGTTTGAAGTAATCACCGCACACGGCACTTCAAAAGAAAATTTTTGCTGCACCATACCTCTGTTGTCTAAAAAAGCAATTAAATTTTATTTATTTGACTTTCATCAGAATTTCGACCTATTACTCGGGCTAGAAAATATAAAGGATTTAGGAATAAGCTTAGACTTTATAAATAATAAATTAATACTTTGTGATGAGGAAATCCCTATTCAATATTTTAACACTGAAAAAGGAAGTTGTAATAAAACGGACAGCACGTCAATAAAGCAGGAACAATTTAGTTATGTTATACAAGCCCGCACTAGCCAAACAGTTAAATTAAAAATACAAAATATTCATAATGGAGAAGGTATTTTACCACACAAACAAGTGAACGGATTAGAAATTCCGCAGTGTATAGTTTCAGTGCATAAGGGTGAAGCCTATTGCCCTATTATAAACAATACGGAAGAAAATGTAAAATTAACAATAAGTAAACCATTAGAAGTAAAATCTTTAGAGGAATATAATATTTTCAAACCTGATGCAATTCAAAGGAACACTAATTTCAATATGTTCGATTATAAACAAACAAAATCAGGAAGTAAAAATTTCGATTTATCAAAATTTAGGATGGAACACATGAAATTAGAAGAAACATCCGACGTAACAAATTTATTAAAGGAATATGCTGATTTATTTCATATTTATGGAAACAATTTAACCTTTACCAACCAGATAAAAACATGTTATTAGGACTATTGACGAAATTCCCGTATACTCTAGGAATTACCGATACCCAGGAATCTACAAGAACGAAATTAATAAGCAAACTGAAGACATGCTTAAACAAAAAATTATTAGACCTTCAAATTCTCCATGGAACTCTCCTGTCTGGATTGTACCCAAAAAACAAGACGCTTCTGGCAAAAGAAAATTTCGAATAGTAATAGATTTTAGAGGATTAAACAAAAAAACAATTGACGATAAATTTCCCTTGCCGAACATTACCGACATATTAGATAAATTAGGACGATCACAATATTTTACGACTTTAGATCTAGCCTCAGGATTTCACCAAGTAGAGATGGACAGAGATAGTATAGAAAAAACAGCATTTTCAACGGAAACAGGACACTACGAATTTTTAAGAATGCCCTTTGGACTAAAGAATAGCCCCCCTACATTTCAAAGAATTATGAATAATATTCTGAGAGGCATCCAAAATGAAACATGTTTAGTTTATCTAGACGACATTATAATTTATTCCACTAGCCTCCAAGAACATATACAAAGACTTAAAGAAGTATTCGACAGATTACGCAAAGCCAACTTTAAAGTACAGCTGGATAAAACAGAATTTTTAAGAAAAGAAGTAGCATATTTGGGACATGTTGTGACACCGGATGGCGTAAAACCCAACCCAGCAAAGATTTTGGCAATCAAGGACTATCCAATACCTAAAACCACCAAACAAATTAAAGGATTTTTAGGACTACTAGGCTATTATCGAAAATTTATTAAAAACTTCGCCAAAATAACAAAACCGTTTACTAACTGCTTAAAGAAAAATGCAAAAATAAATATAGAAAATCCAGACTTTATAGAATGCTTTGAAACATGTAAAAATATATTGACTAATGAGCCACTTCTACAATACCCAGACTTTGAAAAAGAATTTACTCTAACGACAGACGCTAGTAATTATGCACTAGGAGCAATTTTAAGCCAGGATAAAAATGGAAAAGACCTTCCTATAGCGTATGCTAGCAGAACTTTAAACGACAGCGAAACTAATTACTCTGCGATTGAAAAAGAATTATTAGCAATCGTATGGGCGACCAAACATTTCAGGCTTTATTTATTTGGGAGAAAATTTAAAATTTATACAGACCATAAACCTTTACAATGGTTATTTTCAGTTAAAGAACCAAATTCCAAACTTTTAAGATGGAGATTAAAATTAGAAGAATATGATTATGACATAAGATACAAAAAAGGCAAACTAAACCAAAATGCAGACGCATTGTCCAGAATACAATTAAACGTTACTGATAAAGGGTCAACGAACACCCAACACACTGTAGAACCAGACCTTGAGTTATCTGCAGCTGGGTTACTGCAACGTTACTTCCCAGACTTGGATGATAACGAATCTATGGTCGTACAACTCGACGCAACAGATAACGCCAACTTAGAGGACAATGAAGAAAGCGACAGTCAAACTATCCACTCCAATTTTGAAGGGAACACCCAAATTGAAATACCAATTTCCGACGAGCCTGTAAACTTTGGAAAAAAAAATATTTTTATCATTAGTAAAATATGAGCCGAAGAAAGTAAAAATTATAAAGCTATTTGGAACTTCAAAAATTCGTTCAATTGTCGAAATATCAGAAAATAATTTTAAAGGAGACATAGTTAATTTTGAAAAATCATATTTGGTACCCAAAATAAAATATAATCTATATTTTGAAGACGATTTTTATGAGAAATTTGCATCATGCATAGCCAAAAATTTCAAACAAACTGAATTAAATTTAGTTAAGTGTAATAACAAACTGTTAGACCTAACTTCGGAAGAAGATACCTTAGAAACGATAAGTAATTATCATGTTAGCAAAACCAATCACCGCGGGATACAGGAACCATACGAACAAATTAGGCGAAGATATTATTGGCCTAATTTAAAATCACTAATTCAAAATTTCATAAAACAGTGTGACATATGTCAAAGAACTAAATACGACAGAATTCCCTTACAGCTATAAATGAACGTGACACCAACAGCTGCAAGACCATTTCAAATAATTCACGTTGACACAATCTCCTTGGAGAAGATTTCATTTATCAGCATAGTCGACGCGTTCTCACGATATGCTCAAGCTTATCGCTTGGGAAGCTCTCAAGCTACAGAGATTGCAGACAAGTTATTAGATTACTTCACACATTTCTGCTTACCAACAGTTATTATCTCAGACAATGGAACGGAGTTTAATAACAGAATTGTAAAGGAGATATTAGACCTGCATAAGATCAAAATTCACTTTATCAGCATACAAAACCCCCAATCAAACGGATTATGTGAAAGATTTCATTCCACTTTAATAGAACACATAAGGCTGTTGAATAATCAAATCGAATTTAAAAAAGACAGTATAATTAAGAAAGTTAAATATGCTATAATAGCTTATAACAATAGTATACACTCAGTCACAAAATTAACGCCGTGCTAAGTCTTATTTGGACACATAAATTCAAACACTTTATTAGATATAGATTTAGAAAAACAAATTGTAATTGACTACGTTTTAAACCATAAAGAAAAAAACAAAAATACTTTATGAAAACATTAGGGATAGCAATCAAAGAATTAAAGAAAAAGTTTTAGAAAAAAGAAACATAAACAAGGAACCACTTCCAGAAATACCACCGGAAGTCTATATAAAAACAGTTCAAAAGCAAAGTAAAACAAAAAACAGATATAGCAAAGAAGAAATAGCTTCAATAAATAAAGAAAGGAAAACTGGTAAAATAAAGCCTAGACATCATAACACAAAAGACAAAATACATTTGTCGAAAATTAAAAGGCCTAAGAAGATAAAAAATGTAATTAATGCTCAAAATAATTTTCCAGGTCCCTCCTGTTCGTCCTTGGCACAGCCACCGACTCAGCAGAAATCAGAGAAATCAATAACAACCTCGGAATAATCCCAATAGACCTTGGGCCGGCCAAATTAGAATCTTCCTACCATACCTTTGTCCACTATTTTAATGTAAGAAACTTGGTTGCTCATTTAAATAACATTGATGCTTATTATTATGATGTATTGCAAAATTTTGAAACTAGTTGCTACAATTGTAACGGTAGCTTATTGAACAATGAATATGTAACTGATAAAAGTAATAGAATAAGAGATATTGTTAATTATTTTAAATATGTTAATCACAGTAAAAATGTAATAGAAGAAAAATTAGAAGTTATACTCTTAAGAGAGAATGGTAACAAAAGAATAAAAAGAGGTCTTATAGATGGACTAGGATCCGTTATCAAATCTATAACAGCAATTTAGATGCATATGGTGGTAAAAAATATGACAAAATAATTAAAGATATTGAAAATGAGCAAATTAAAATTAATTATCAAATTGAATCTCAATACTCCTTTAGTAATAATATTATGAAAGAATTAAATAAAACTTTTATTGTAATTGATGAAAATTTTGTAGAATTAAAAAATAAGTTAAGTATTGTGAATCGTAATGTAAATGACTTTGTTGAACTAGAAAAATTTAGAAGTATTCTAAACCAATTGAACATTTTATATAACATAATGTTACAGAAAATCACAGATTTAGAAAATTCTCTTACATTTTGTAAACTAGGTTTTGTAAACCCTAGTGTTATCTCAACCCAAGAATTATACGAAGAATTAAACAAAATTTATAAATATTATAATGAGAGATTACCTTTAGAACCTAAATTAGAAAATATGTGGGAATTAGAGAACCTGATTAAAGTTAATTGTAAACTAGATTCTGAAAGGATTGTATACTTTATAAATTTACCCATTGTAGAAAAAACTCAATTTAAATTGTATAAATTACATTCTATACCCACAAAATATGAAACAGATTATGTAACAATTATACCAAAAGTAAGGTACATATTAGTGTCTAACTCTGTAATATTAGGTTTAAACAATGAATGTAACTGTAAAACCGATTCCATATACCTTTGCTCATTCGACATTCTAACACACCATAAATTAGACTGAAGTGTCCATCCTCAGGAACAACGATGCCAGCAACTGTGAATATACTGCATTGGAAGTTACAGACAACTTAATTAACTGGATCCCAGAAATCAACCTTTACCTGGCGACCTTCCCCAACAAGCAGACTCTGGAAATTACCAATCGCAAGGCAACTACCACCGTCACCCTTCAAGGCATATATTTGATAAAAACTAATAATGATTCAGTCTTTTTCAACAACATGAAACTGAGCCATACATCAACAACTTCTGGAGGCCATCCTATTTTCATAGACACGTCCAAACTACAATTTTCAATGAGTAAAATGCCAGAATTCTCAGTAAACGTTAAACGCCTAGAGTTGGACAAAATAAACACGGAAACCATCTCAAGAATTGACCCAACTATGGAAATAACCCACCACATCAGTATCTGGACTATTGCCCTTTACGGAGGCGTATTCAGCAGCCTTATATACTTCGCCCTCATCAAGAAGATGAAAAGGTCTTCAACCGATGCCGAAACTTCGCCAACCCCCGAAGTTTTCTTTAGGGATGGAGGAATTATATGAACAATTTATGTGAACATTTCATAATTAAATGCGTGCTAGGAAAATTCCTGCTTACGCAGCTTTTGTATTATATAGGTGGTGAGAACAGAGCCCCGGCAGTGTGTAAGTCGCCTCTGTATCGCACAGACGTTTTCCGCTCCAGCTGAATGTACATCAGTTGAATTTATTTTTATGTTAAGCAAAATTAATGTAACAGTCAAAATTATTGTTTCTTGATTTTTTAAGGTTTGTAAAAAATAAACATTTTTTAAAAACCTTTCGTGCTTAATATAACACGTAACTTATATATATGGTGATATTTCACGTTAACCATTATTTTTCCGTTGGTCTGACTTATTTAATTTGTATTATTAATTGTAAACAATTTGTTCCACCACTAAGTGCAATAATTTTACCTCATTTGATGAATCACCTTTTGGTCACTTGACCATTGTCGAATCTTTGAATTATTTTTTTTATTATTTTCTGGTGTCATTACACCTATTTATTATTAATTTACAATTATTAATAATAAATTCATATATATATATATATATATATATATATATATGTGTGTGTGTGTGTGTGTATTGCCCAAATTTTCAGTAATTAATCAAATAACTTTTATTCATACACTCAAGGTATAATACATTTTTTTCAACTATTAGTGGATGACCTTGATGTTAATACAGTTTTTTCTATTAGTAACTCAATAATTAAGTTTAAAATGAACTATTTTATTGTTTTATATGTTGGGGACTTTTCACAAAGAGAGCAATCTATGCAATACAATTATTGATATATTATTTCATAAAACAGCTGATTTTATGCTATTGGTTATGTGGTAGAACAGCTGTTTCAACGCATAGCTTATGTTACTTTATTTATACTAATTTTAATTATTTAATAAGAATAACTGAAATATTTTTTTTTTGTTGACCTAAGTAGGTATTGACTTTGGAAAAGGTTTCTTTATAGCTTATTATTTATTTTTTAATAAGTTAAAATTTTTATTTTGATTTAAAATGTTTAAATTGAGCGTGTGAGTATTTGGCTTAACTGAGTGGTTTGCACTATTCACTCATGCATTGCAACTTATTTAATACTAATTTTACAGCCGTCAGTAGGTATTTGAAAAAGCAAATTATTAGGAAAATTGTTTATTTTATGTAGATTTATTTGAGGCACATACATTATAACGGTCCCAAACCATCAGGAACTTATAATACGGTAAATGTTGAAATACGATACTTGAAGGTTTTAAAAGTTAATCAAAATTTGTATTTTTTGAATTGAAACATCGAGAAAGTCAAGTTTTGATCAACTACAATTTAATAGTGAAAACAAATTTCAAATGATTTATGTAAATAAAGCCATTTTGGAAATAACGTTTTGGTTGAAAGTGATCAAAGGCTATTGATTGTGTTAAACCCAAACTTTAACTTGAAAACGCTGCCAACATTCCATTGTAAAAAACAAGACGAATCTCAGAAAATACTACTATCTGCCCAGTAGAAGAGTTAAAATCAGTCGATTAAAATCAGAAAAATTGTCAGTTATTAAAGGATGTAGAGGAAGAGGGAGGGATGAATACGTTAAAAGACACCTGCAATAGCATGTTCTGAGTAGAGAATTGTGATTTGTTGGTAGTACGGCGTAAAGAGGAATGAAAATAGAGAGGTGTGGAGCGACGCTCAATGTGGTGTCAGTCTTAGATTGATCTTCTTAGGAAGAAGACTCATGCAGGGGCCATGCTCTAAAACTATGTCTTAAATCTAAAAAAATGTGTAAAGACAAAGCATGGCTAGAGGTCAAGCGGAGATGCTAATATGTTCCTTGTTTTTAGGAGGATCGTACTTAAAATTTACGAACGTCTTTGTTCAAAGTGCTTTCTCATTATCAAACTTTTAAATACGTATTGGACAAATTTGTATAACAATTAAAATAATCTCTTAACTTTAGCTCTTTATGAGAAACCACTAGAATAATAGTTTGTAACAATTATTTCTTGTAAAGTCTCACTGAACTCATGAATAATTTATCTTGTGTGTGGAATGGGGGAAACAAATTTGAAACAATCATCAAGTAAGAATATGTTCCTTTATTTATGATTGTAAAGGGAAATTATTCAGGGTTTTGAAATGATATTTTGCTAAATTACAACTACGTGGAAATTTTTTAGACCTTTCTTCAACTAAGTTAGTAGATAATAAATATTAGTTCAAATTAAAATGAAAAGTACTAGTTACATAGAAGAGACAACTACAACACCTACACGGGAGAGCAATAAAATGTGTCTCCATAAGAATGAGTGTGTTTATGGGATAATAATTAAATATTGTAGAATGGTAATAATGTTATAATTGGGTTATTGGTAAAAATTAAAAAGAACAAAGGTTTATTTGATATGTTGAAAAAGCCAGAACTTATTGTTTATTATTCTAATTTTAAATATTTCATTCAAATTTACATAATTTTTAAAATATTATGAATTAAATACCGATAAAGTATCTTTAATTACATTTAATAAATATATTGAAGATTTTTACAGAAAGTAAGTAATAGTTTATGCAGCTTGAGTGGGAGATGATTTTATCTAATAATTAAAATGAAAGATAGTAACACAATCAGAACAGTTATTATTATAAAATATATTTTATTCTTAAGATATGAATAGAACATTATTAATAGAGAGAAATTTTAAAATTTTAATTATTGGAATAATTTTTTTTATTACCACAATAGGCTTAACAACTTTTGATGAGCATTTCCATTATCAGAACGTGATTTGTTTTTCTACAACAAATAAAATACATCATCATGAAGAGCAAATATAAGACCTTCATATTACAAGTAATAAAAGATGTTTTGCCGATATCAAACTGACGTGATCTATAGAATTAAAAATAAATGATTTTGCAATATAGGCAATAGTTGTGGATCGCCATTATACAAGTATATATATAACGGGGAACATTTAATACTATTCTACATATTTGTAAGAATACAAATATGGGTGTACTTTTGTATTAATTTTGTCATTTTAATTGAGAAATATAGATAAATTGTGCTCGAGTTTTTTAAAACTTTGATTGCATCAGGAAACCGTATAGACCTAAAATAACTGTAGGTTGCCTGAAGTACCTGCGATAGAATGAAAACTCTATTAATCCAGTTTGTGATGTCAGCCGGGGTCTCAAGTATGACGAACCGATTATGTAGGGGGTGGTGGTCATGGAGGCATTGCATACTAAAACATTTTTCGGTTCAAAAATTCAAATTCTTACTTTGTTTAAGCTATTACTACTTATAAAATACTAGCTCAAAGAGCTTAATGTATGAAGAAAATAAACATATGAATGAAATTACTCGTACCTTTTATTGAAACTAAGAGGTATATAGAAACTAGGAAGGAGAACTAATATGTAATAATAGAACAATAATAAGGGCTTGTAAATGTCCAAGGAAAACACACATGTTTAGTATAAAATATTTTAGTCCGAAGTCATGTCCTACAATTCACCAATTTTTAAAATAATGTTCTCGAAAAAATGCACTGGTCTACATATAACGCATGGATATTTATCTTGTGTTTTAAAACCGTGTGGCCCCTCTTGCCCAGGTTATGGTCACCCAAGTAAACTAGGTTACCATTAAACGGTTTTCAAGGTGTAATAAAAAATTTAAATTGTTCTAAGACATTATTTATTTAATTTTTCAATTAAATAAACTTGTAAAAAATTATATACAATTAAAAAAAACAGTACGGCCTGGGAATGATAAAACAATAACTGCACATTTATAAAATATCTTAGACTTATAAAATAAATCTATTGAGATGGAAATCTATTTAAAAAACTCCCTTTTTTAATGGTTTGGTAGTCCGAGTACACATCATACTGTACATGGAATAAACATAAACCTTTATGGCAGTACTTTAAGTTATACTTGTTTTGCTGACCTTTTACAAAAGAAACACTTTTTCCTGGTACCTGGAGGGAATTGGTCAGCTTGTTCTACAGTTTTTGAAGGGCCAGCAGCCTCGAGCGGCTCTTGGACGGATCTAAGGATTGACGTCAGTCAGCAAAAATCTGCGTTGAAATTCTTCCATCGGTAAGAGCTCAATGACATTTCTTTCAAATACCCCCTTCTACTTGTAGTTGTTGCTGGATTGTCTGCAATGTGAATTAATTGGGAGTTAATGTTTGCCACGTTCAATTAAAAATAGAATAAACCATTGTCCAACTCCTTGTGTTTATAGAAATGTCCTTGATGCAGATTAACGTCTCCACCTTTGATCGAATTATAAAATTTGATCATATCAGGCTTCATAACATCACCAGTACTCTCTTCAAAGTACATACTTAAAGCAAAGAGTAGGTTTTTTTTTTTTGGTGTAAGAGACAAGTTTAACGTCATCTTGATATCAAAACATGCCTGATTGTATACGACTTTCTTTTATAATGACAAGCTCTGAGGGTAGTTATCTTTTGTTTCTTCCTCACAGTGCCCACAATTATGAGTGGGTCATCTTGTTTCAAACTGTTTATAAGATGGAGATATTTAAAATTATCATTCGATACATATTAGCCAGTGGCAGAAATAGGAGCAATCAGTCCCTTTACTAAATCAACTTGGCTGTTAGTATTCCTTCATGTTGTCGATACACAAACGGCTTCCAATTCATATTGTAGTGAGTTTCAACCAACGCATATACTTTTAACCTGTACTTTTTAAGTTTTTTTGCATGTAGGTCTATCTTCTTCCTTGAAAAGCCAACAATGTGTTATCAACAGTTTTATACTCATTTAGACTATAACTTTTCTTACAGATGTTGATAAATATTTAAAATATTTCACGAATATGTATAAAACTCCTGTATAACAAAACTTCTTTCTATAATCACAGATGTCGTAAGAGAAAAGTAAATCGGTCTTCTAACGTAGTAAGCCAACCTCTTTCCACTCCACAGCTTGTTAATGTTCACCATTTCCTCATAAAAACACAGGCTCTTACTATCGATAGGAGTTACGGCTTGTTTTTGACAATGCTTTGGACCTGGCAAAGTAAGTACTATATTTTGTCTAATGATCATTTCAGATTCGTTCGACTGCAGTGAATCTACCATTTGGTACTTTTATCACTTTTATCTTTACTAGAATAACAAGGAAATCTGGTAAGACTTGAACCTGTTGCTGAAGGCGGTCCCTATCCTCTTCTTAATCATAATCCTCCCTTTCCTAATGGTTTGGGTATCTTGTTCAAACACCACAGTAAGATCCAACTCATCTTCATCTGGGTTGTCATCATGGTCAGAATTAAAACCTTCATTTAGCAGTTCTTGAGAAACACTAACGTTGTTTTAAGAGTTTATAGAAATATATTACATGTAGCAGATAGTATTCACAATTTACAGTTTTCACTTATTAATATTGCTAACACTTGGCCCCCCCATACGTCTGCCCTCTTCTAAAGTTCCCCAAGACTCCTCTAGCGATCACTTTCTTTTCCAATCTCGTATCATCTCTCCCCCCTTATGTATTTTAGTAGATTTAGTGATCCCCACATCCTTTTACAAAGAACTTTCTCTAACGGTACGGTGTTATTATAACCCAGGTATTTTGGTCCTTGCAAATTCCTTTCTTAAAATACTTGGACCGTTCTTTTATTAAAGGTTCCCACAGTCCCTTTATGGCTACACTTGAAATAGAACGATGGTCAAGTACTTTGTCCGCATTCTGGTGACTATTCTTGTCGCTTTTTCTTAATATTTCTTCCGACTATTGTTTTTTTTTTATATCAACTAAATTTATTCTCTAGCCTCATACGTTTATGTTATATATATATATATATATATATATAATTTTTTTATTACAATTTTGTATAGTTTTTATACTAAATACACCTTATATATCCGGGTTTACAATACAAGCGCATCACATTTACTCTAATACCCTCTTTGCTCCTCGGAGATAATACGGAATCTCAGGTAAAACCACCCATACACAAATTTCAGTAAACGTATGAATATTTATATATCAGGGTTTACAATACAAGCGCATCACATTTACTCTAATACCCTGCTTTGTTCCTCGGAGATAATACGGAATCTCAGGTAAAACCACCCAAACACAAATTTCAGTAAACGTATGAATATTTATATACCAGGGTTTACAATACAAGCTCATCACATTTACTCTAATACCCTGCTTTGTTCCTCGGAGATAATACGGAATCTCAGGTAAAACCACCCAAACACAAATTTCAGTAAACGTATGAATATTTATATATCAGGGTTTACAATAAAAGCGCATCACATTTACTCTAATACCCTCTTTGTACCTCGCAGATAATACGGAATCTCAGGTAAAACCACCCATACGTAAATTTCAGTAAACGTATGAATATTTATATATCAGGGTTTACAATACAAGCGCATCACATTTACTCTAATACCCTCTTTGTTCCTCGGAGATAACACGGAATCTCAGGTAAAACCACCCATAAACAAATTTCAGTAAACGTATGAATAATTAAATATCAGGGTTTACAATACAAGCGCATCACATTTACTCTAATACCCTCTTTGTTCCTCGGAGATAATACGGAATCTCAGGTAAAACCACACTTACACAAATTTCAGTAAGCGTATGATTAATTATATATCAGGGTTTACAATACAAGCGCATCACATTTACTCTAATACCCTCTATGTTCCTCGCAGATAACACGGAATCTCAGGTAAAACCACCCATAAACAAATTTCAGTAAACGTATGAATAATTATATATCAGGGTTTACAATACAAGGGCATCACATTTACTCTAATACCCTCTTTGTTCCTCGGAGATAATACGGAATCTCAGGTAAAACCACCCATACACAAATTTCAGTAAACGAATGAATATTTATATATCAGGGTTTACAATACAAGCGCATCACATTTACTCTATCACCCTTCTTTGTTCCTCGGAGATAATAAGGAATCTCAGGTAAAACCACCCAAACACAAATTTCAGTAAATGTATGAATATTTATATACCAGGGTTTACAATACAAGCGCATCACATTTACTCTAATACCATGCTTTGTTCCTCGGAGATAATACGGAATCTCAGGTAAAACCACCCAAACACAAATTTCAGTAAACGTATGAATATTTATATATCAGGGTTTACAATACAAGCGCATCACATTTACTTTATTACCCTCTTTATTCCTCGCAGATAATACGGAAACTCAGGTAAAACCACCCATACGTAAATTTCAGTAAACGTATGAATATTTATATATCAGGGTTTACAATACAAGCGCATCACATTTACTCTATTACCCTCTTTATTCCTCGCAGATAATACGGAATCTCATGTAAAACCACCCATACGTAAATTTCAGTAAACGTATGAATATTTATATATCAGGGTTTACAATACAAGCGCATCACATTTACTCTAATACCCTCTTTGTTCCTCGGAGATAATACGGAATCTCAGGTAAAACCACATACACAAACTTCAGTAAACGTATGAATAATTATATATCAGGGTTTACAATACAAGCGCATCACATTTACTCTAATACCCTCTTTATTCCTCGGAGATAATACGGAATCTCAGGTAAAACCACTCATAAACAAATTTCAGTAAACGTATGAATAATTATATATCAGGGTTTACAATACAAGCGCATCACATTTACTCTAATACCCTGCTTTGTTCCTCGGAGATAATACGGAATCTCAGGTAAACCACCCATAAACAAATTTCAGTAAACGTATGAGTAATTATATATCAGGGTTTACAATACAAGCGCATCACATTTACTCTAATACCCTGCTTTGTTCCTCGGAGATAATACGGAATCTCAGGTAAACCACCCATAAACAAATTTCAGTAAACGTATGAGTAATTATATATCAGGGTTTACAATACAAGCGCATCACATTTACTCTAATACCCTGCTTTGTTCCTCGGAGATAATACGGAATCTCAGGTAAAACCACCCATACACAAATTTCAGTAAGCGTATGAATAATTATATATCAGGGTTTACAATACAAACGCATCACATTTACTCTAATACCCTGCTTTGTTCCTCGGAGTTAATACGGAATCTCAGGTAAAACCACCCAAACACAAATTTCAGTAAACGTATGAATATTTATATATCAGGGTTTACAATACAAGCGCATCACATTTACTCTATTACCCTCTTTATTCCTCGCAGATAATACGGAATCTCAGGTAAAACCACCCATAAACAAATTTCAGTAAACGTATGAGTAATTATATATCAGGGTTTACAATACAAGCGCATCACATTTACTCTAATACCCTCTTTGTTCCTCGGAGATAATACGGAATCTCAGGTAAAACCACACTTACACAAATTTCAGTAAGCGTATGATTAATTATATATCAGGGTTTACAATACAAGCGCATCACATTTACTCTAATACCCTCTATGTTCCTCGCAGATAACACGGAATCTCAGGTAAAACCACCCATAAACAAATTTCAGTAAACGTATGAATAATTATATATCAGGGTTTACAATACAAGGGCATCACATTTACTCTAATACCCTCTTTGTTCCTCGGAGATAATACGGAATCTCAGGTAAA
Organism: Prosapia bicincta; assembly: GCA_036971475.1. Classification (NCBI taxonomy): domain Eukaryota; kingdom Metazoa; phylum Arthropoda; class Insecta; order Hemiptera; family Cercopidae; genus Prosapia; species Prosapia bicincta. Next base: position 126,739,065 of record JBAIZL010000004.1, read on the forward strand.
ACCACCCATACACAAATTTCAGTAAACGAATGAATATTTATATATCAGGGTTTACAATACAAGCGCATCACATTTACTCTATCACCCTTCTTTGTTCCTCGGAGATAATAAGGAATCTCAGGTAAAACCACCCAAACACAAATTTCAGTAAATGTATGAATATTTATATACCAGGGTTTACAATACAAGCGCATCACATTTACTCTAATACCATGCTTTGTTCCTCGGAGATAATACGGAATCTCAGGTAAAACCACCCAAACACAAATTTCAGTAAACGTATGAATATTTATATATCAGGGTTTACAATACAAGCGCATCACATTTACTTTATTACCCTCTTTATTCCTCGCAGATAATACGGAAACTCAGGTAAAACCACCCATACGTAAATTTCAGTAAACGTATGAATATTTATATATCAGGGTTTACAATACAAGCGCATCACATTTACTCTATTACCCTCTTTATTCCTCGCAGATAATACGGAATCTCATGTAAAACCACCCATACGTAAATTTCAGTAAACGTATGAATATTTATATATCAGGGTTTACAATACAAGCGCATCACATTTACTCTAATACCCTCTTTGTTCCTCGGAGATAATACGGAATCTCAGGTAAAACCACATACACAAACTTCAGTAAACGTATGAATAATTATATATCAGGGTTTACAATACAAGCGCATCACATTTACTCTAATACCCTCTTTATTCCTCGGAGATAATACGGAATCTCAGGTAAAACCACTCATAAACAAATTTCAGTAAACGTATGAATAATTATATATCAGGGTTTACAATACAAGCGCATCACATTTACTCTAATACCCTGCTTTGTTCCTCGGAGATAATACGGAATCTCAGGTAAACCACCCATAAACAAATTTCAGTAAACGTATGAGTAATTATATATCAGGGTTTACAATACAAGCGCATCACATTTACTCTAATACCCTGCTTTGTTCCTCGGAGATAATACGGAATCTCAGGTAAACCACCCATAAACAAATTTCAGTAAACGTATGAGTAATTATATATCAGGGTTTACAATACAAGCGCATCACATTTACTCTAATACCCTGCTTTGTTCCTCGGAGATAATACGGAATCTCAGGTAAAACCACCCATACACAAATTTCAGTAAGCGTATGAATAATTATATATCAGGGTTTACAATACAAACGCATCACATTTACTCTAATACCCTGCTTTGTTCCTCGGAGTTAATACGGAATCTCAGGTAAAACCACCCAAACACAAATTTCAGTAAACGTATGAATATTTATATATCAGGGTTTACAATACAAGCGCATCACATTTACTCTATTACCCTCTTTATTCCTCGCAGATAATACGGAATCTCAGGTAAAACCACCCATAAACAAATTTCAGTAAACGTATGAGTAATTATATATCAGGGTTTACAATACAAGCGCATCACATTTACTCTAATACCCTGCTTTGTTCCTCGGAGATAATACGGAATCTCAGGTAAAACCACCCATACACAAATTTCAGTAAGCGTATGAATAATTATATATCAGGGATTACAATACAAGCGCATCCTATTTACTCTAATACCCTGCTTTGTTCCTCGGAGATAATACGGAATCTCAGGTAAAACCACCCAAACACAAATTTCAGTAAACGTATGAATATTTATATACCAGGGTTTACAATACAAGCGCATCACATTTACTCTAATACCCTCTTTGTTCCTCGGAGATAATACGGAATCTCAGGTACAACCACCCATACACAAACTTCAGTAAACGTATGAATAATTATATATCAGGGTTTACAATACAAGCGCATCACATTTACTCTAATACCCTGCTTTTTTCCTAGGAGATAATACGGAATCTCAAGTAAAACCAACCATACACAAATTTCAGTAAGCGTATGAATAATTATATATCAGGGTTTGCAATACAAGCACATCACATTTACTCTAATACCCTCTTTGTTCCTCGGAGATAATACGGAATCTCAGGTAAAACCACTCATAAACAAATTTCAGTAAACGTATGAATAATTATATATCAGGGTTTACAATACAAGCGCATCACATTTACTCTAATACCCTGCTTTGTTCCTCGGAGATAATTCGGAATCTCAGGTAAAACCACCCATAAACAAATTTCAGTAAACGTATGAGTAATTATATATCAGGGTTTACAATACAAGCGCATCACATTTACTCTAATACCCTGCTTTGTTCCTCGGAGATAATACGGAATCTCAGGTAAAACCACCCATACACAAATTTCAGTAAGCGTATGAATAATTATATATCAGGGTTTACAATACAAACGCATCACATTTACTCTAATACCCTGCTTTGTTCCTCGGAGATAATACGGAATCTCAGATAAAACCACCCGTACACAAATTTCAGTAAACGTATGAATATTTATATATCAGGGTTTACAATACAAGCTCATCACATTTACTTTAATTGACTTTATGTAACTCCAATTAGAACTAAAAAATAATGCAATGCTATAGCTATTTCTTAATATAACTACTAAGTATATTTAAAACTATAAATAATTAGTTATTTGAATAATAATTAATATTAGTGTCAGATATTGAATTATTAGGTCAGTTCGTTTTGACATACCGTCTGCAGGACATTTTCTACGCAAGAGGATTAGATTTATTTTAAATGTAAAAAAATTTAAAAAAATTAACAGTTAGAAAAACCCCAATACGGTTTTCATTATATTTATTACGTATAATATCACACAAATGATAGACACTATAGCACTTTATGAATTTCGACAGTATGGTACAGAGTTGCCTAGGTAATAGCGTTGCTACAAATCTTGGTTTTTACTGTCCTTTCTCGGTCAGTAAAGTGATTCTACATTATTTGAAGTTAGTATAAAATTCATCAGATTCTCTGATGATTTCACAAGAAAAATTAAAATTAAAAGTACTAAATAACTAAAAGTCGACAAAGTAATACGATATCCCCGACGATGTCAATCTCGCGAACTAAAACTAGATCAAGGTCACTTGATATTTGCAATTTATATATTTTACACACACACATTAAATATATATAAATATATATTAATCTTGTAAAATTATATCGATAGTTGATGTTAATAATTGGCATTATATATATATATATATATATATATATATATATATATATATTAATCTTGTAAAATTATATAGGTTGTTGATGTTAATAATTGGCATTATATATATATATATATATATATATAGCATTACCTTAGTTCATAAAGGGAGGAGGCTCTATATTCAACCCGTATCTTTATTTTATGTTTGTTCTTCGATAATTTTAGAAATAATAAACCGAACAAAGTGATTTCGTTTGAAAAGTGAAAGAGAACATCTTCTCGGTTATCTCACTATAGTTACATCCTAATCCCTCTGTATTTGAGACAAAAATTTCTTATTGAGTGAAAATAAATATTGTTTTCATTACGGATTTTGAACTATAACATAATTATAAAGCAAAATGAACAATCAAAGCATTTATTTTATGTAGTACTCTTACCATATATTTAAAGAAATATAAAATTAATAAGTGTAAAACGAATAGATGAAATATTTCTTGCTTGAAAAAGCCGCTTAGAACTGCATTATCGAACTTTAATGAACGAACGGTTCCCTCAAAATCGACTTTTTTCGATGATCTACCTACATGGATATAAAACTTGGTATAGCTCGAATGACATATGCCAAAATATATACACTGACAATAAAACTTAGTTCATTTACCATAAGCGAGATATTTAACAATCCTCAGTTGAAAACGTCATGGCTTCACTGAACATCATGAGATACTACTGTCTAGTTTCACTTTATTTTTTACGAGTATTATTCTATGTATAAAAACGTTGTTCTAAATAATTATTAAAAATAGCATTTAATTTATATAAATGAGTCGTCTATACCACAACCAACTTTTTCCTTTATTTAAAACCTTATGTACATTTCACTTGCTTAGCAACTATCCTCAGAGGTAATTTACAAAACAACTGCGCTCTAAAGTAGTTGTTTTGTAAATTACCTTTGAGGATGTTTTCTACGCAACTGATATGTACATAAGATTTTAAATAAAGGAAAACGTTGTTTGTGGTATAGAGGTTTCATTTATTTAAATTAAATATAATGCCACAGTTGATATATAGTTATATCATTGTTGTATACTCACCTGAGATTTTGCATTGCATGACTATTAACACGTATTCAAACGAAATGAAAAACTAATTACAAGATAAGAAATAATATGAGGCATTTTATGAAAATCCGTCAAGGAAATTTCCAAGACAAAATTACACAATGTATTCGTCTAACGAATTGATATGTTAATCTTATTCTTCGAGGGCGTGTAAATTATATGAGCAACGATTAAGCAATGTAAGTGGCATAGAAACATCGGGAGTTTGGGTGGAAAAACATTGGTAATTTTGAAAACATATTCAACGACATTAATCGAAATTTGATTTCAACGTAGATACAGTCCATACGTCTAAAAACGAAGAGATAGAATTTTAAAAACAGAACAGAAACTACATTAAAAAAACAAATATATTGTTTTCTATATTTCTCTTGTTTTTACAGAAATTTAAAGTCGGCTCCACAATCATACTTAATATTTGCTAATCCATCAGATCTATCTCTGTAATCTAAACTTTCGGAAACTATCAAGTTTTTGATTGCTTGGTTTTATTATTATTTATAACGTCTTCTCAAGAAAAAAAAATTTATGTGATTGGTATTACGAGGGTATGCGGGAAGGAAATTTATCTTTGTTCTCGTAAAAGCCTATAAAATATCAAATTTTTGTGATAAAAAGTATGTGATTGGATATTTAATGCTCATATAAACAGATTGCCACCTAACTACATCCATTGAATGATTTATCGGAGTATGATTATCCTAGGTGCTTATAAAAATATAAGAAATAATACCTCTTTAAATTTTTTAAATCATAAATTTAATAAATTTTTATATCTATAAAATAATTTTATAGAAAAAACGAACGAATAGCCTATGTTTATATCATAATTTTTTTAACCTATGCCAAGGTACTCCAGCATCATGTTCGATCCATTCATTTGTCTCATTCGGTATGTTAAATATGAGTCCAAGAGCGAAATTTGGCGCTGGGTTTAAAACTTTGTAGGTTATTAAACTTAGGATGAATTATGTTTCCATTGTTTGAAAATTATTTTCTACTTTTTAGTAAATAATAATTATGAATTCAGTTTTTTATTTTAAAGTCGAGTCGGTTTTTTAAAAAGTTTTCATTTTAAAACTATCCTTTTGAAACCAAGGTATTGTAAAAAAAATTTATAAACGTGTAATGCTTGATTGTGAACGTTTAAAGAATATACTCTAAGACATTGTTTTTATTGAACAATTAATTATTTTAACTTACATTATAATTTTCTGGTGATGCTGAATCACTTGCTTTGCTAATATCTTGAAGCATTTTTCAACACGATGTTCAGTTGCTGAATGGGATGGCGATTGTTCAGCTAATAAAAAAGCTCCTTCTTTAAGTTTTTTTATAGACAACGATAGAATTTCAATTTCAGATAAAAGAGTTGTAACTGATAAGAACTCAATAGAAAACATTCCTATACAATTCGTCAATTCGTTAACGCTGCCGGTACCAGTATGATAGAGTAAGCAAAGAGGTACCTGGGAAAAGTATTTAAAGAGAATGGGGACCAACAAGATAAAGGAAGTTGTAAATACGTTACATCGCTCTCAGAGTACATTATCTGAACAATTCCAAATAATAAAGGAGTAATATATTTCAAAACTCCACCAATTGTAGTGTGAAATCAGTATAATTTTTCCCATGTACTTGTTTCTACTACTCTCTGCATCTTCTATTATAGGAATTTTGTAGACATACAGACCTTCCACTATTGCCTTGTACAGAGTCCCATATCTGTGTCTCTGAATGACGTTCATACAGGTACAACACATGATAAATACACCGAGTGCGGTGTCACTCACGCCATCGATTGCGTCATCCATGACGTAACCCTGTTTGTAGAAGATTTTTAAAATGATCAGTGTAAAAGTCACGAACCAGAATAAAGTTACTGTAAACACGTATTTAAAACTTATTTCACTCTTGAATTTTTAAAGCGTATTCCAACTATTAGAAACAGATAGTTTATGGTTTGGTTTCCATTTGTTTCAGGCATTTTACCTGCAACAATACGTTTTCCAATGATTTTAAATAACATTTTAAAGTACATACTTTAAAGATTTAAATACATATTAGAATCCAAACTTTACCTTGAATATAGAATGAAGGCAAAAAAATATATACATTAGCCCTATTGTTAAATAGGCAACTTATAAAATGTTAAATCCATTTAAATAAAATACTTTTGTATTACTTTTTGACATATTGATTTTAAATATATATATATATATATATATATATATATATATATATATATATATATATATATTGTTTATTAATATTATATATAATTACTTAATAAGCTACAATAAGTAAACGCAATTTAAATAGAAATAATATAAAACCTTTAAAATATGTAAACAAAATGTAAAGAAACACGATAATACAACTTTGAAGTAAGTAAGAGCAATTTAAATAAACACGAAAATACAACTTTGAAATAAGTAAGAGCAATTTAAATAAACACGATAATACAACTTTGAAATAAGTAAGAGCAATTTAAATAAACACGATAATACAACTTTGAAATAAGTTAGAGCAATTTAAATAAACACGATAATACAGCTTTGAAATAAGTAAGAGCAATTTAAATAAACACGATAATACAACTTTGAAATAAGTAAGAGAAATTTAAATAAACACGATAATGCAACTTTGAAATAAGTAAGAGCAATTTAAATAAACACGAAAATACAACTTTGAAATAAGTAAGAGCAATTTAAATAAACACGATAATACAACTTTGAAATAGGTAAGGGCAATTTAAATAAACATGATAATACAACTTTGAAATAAGTAAGAGCAATTTAAATAAACACGATAATACAACTTTGAAATAAGTAAGAGCAATTTAAATAAACACGAAAATACAACTTTGAAATAAGTAAGAGCAATTTAAATAAACACGATAATACAACTTTGAAATAAGTAAGGGCAATTTAAATAAACACGATAGTACAACTTTGAAATAAGTAAGAGCAATTTAAGTAAACACGAAAATACAACTTTGAAATAAGTAAGAGCAATTTAAATAAACACGATAATACAACTTTGAAATAAGTAAGGGCAATTTAAATAAACACGATAATACAACTTTGAAATAAGTAAGGGCAATTTAAATAAACACGATAATACAACTTTGAAATAAGTAAGAGCAATCTAAATAAACACGAAAATACAACTTTGAAATAAGTAAGAGCAATTTAAAAAAATACGATAATACAACTTTGAAATAAGTAAGGGCAATTTAAATAAACACGATAATACAACTTTGAAATAAGTAAAAGCAATTTAAATAAACACGATAATACAACTTTGAAATAAGTAAGAGCAATTTAAATAAACACGATAATACAACTTTGAAATAAGTAAGAGCAATTTAAATAAACTCGATAATACAACTTTGAAATAAGTAAGAGCAATTTAAATAAACACGATAATACAAGTTTGAAATAAGTAAGGGCAATTTAAATAAAAATATTAATATACCTTTATAATAAGTAAACCCAATTTAAATAAAAATATAGTTATACCTTTAAAATTAGTAAACAGAATTTAAATAAAAATATAATATACGTTTAAGGTAACTAAACGAAATTTAAATAAAAATAATAATAGTCTATACCTTTTAAATAATTAAATGCTATTAAAATAAAAGTATTATTATACCTTAAAAATCATTATACGGAATTTATTCAGTATGGAAATGATAGTCTATAGGCTACCTATTAAAAAATTTACGTAATTTAAAAAACAAAAGATATACTTTTAAAATACGTAAACTCAATTTATATGAAAATATTAATTTACCTTTAACATAAGTAAACGGAACTTAAATAAAAATGATTATAGTCTTTACCTTTTTAAATAATTACATTCAATTTTAATAATATTATTAATATACCTTTAAATTATGTAAACTCAATTAAAGGTAATATTTAGATAGATAGAATTTGGTAGATAGATATAATTGAGTCCAGACCTTCCGAGCTTCCGTCATATTCGAGCATTTTTCTATTTGAGGCTATTTTATCTATTTGAAAGAAAATGAATCGGACGTTCAAGAAATACCATCCAGTTCATCAGTGTTCTTCAAATTGGTGAATTACTCAACTTCATCAGTTGTGTATGAATGTCCTTATTTGTTAGGTTTAGATGTTTGATAGAACGGCAAATGGACCATACATATCTTTCTTTGATTACGCTGTAAGTGTCGATAGTCGACAAATATGTCTTAGAAAGTACAAATGCCTAGACTTGTGCGTAACATATCAAAAAATAAACTCTCTTGACGCAAAAAAACAATCAGACAGTGAGGATACTAATGAACAGCTGGACTGGTCTTTATTCCCGCTAATAATAAATTCGGATCTGGCAGTCACCACATTGATCTGGTTATGATAGGGTTTACTGTATGAAGTAAAACTAGGGGCTTTACCCTAGTTCATAGAAGTCCTATTTTTCTATTGAACATGAAATTATTTCCTTGTAATCTGAGTTTTCAGTAATCCGAGGGGGTTTCGGTCTCATTTACCTCTATATATCGAGACTCTATTGTGTATATATATATATATATATATATATATATATATATATATATTTATATTTATATTTATATATATATATATATATATATATATATATATATATATATATTCCTGTTTAATATTCCTGATGGTGTTGGTACTGTTAGCCAACGAAAAGCTTTGAATTGTAAATTCAATTATAATTATTGTATTTGTATTTTGACTTAGTTCTTTATTAATACACAAGAATACATATTGCAATATTTATATATATATATATATATATATATATTTATATATATATATATATTTATATATATATATATATTTATATATATATATATATATATATATATATATATGTGTGTGTGTGTGTGTGTGTGTGTGTGTGTGTGTGTATGTGAGTGTGTGTTGCAACGTCCCCCAACCTCACCTCTACCGTCCCTACCACCGCAGCACTACGCGGTCGTTTTGTTGTGTTGTTTAAATCCTTTCTTGCAGAATACTAAAATTTAATTGTTTACAAGAAAACATATTTATAAACAACCAAACCTCTGCCTATCACCCTGCTGGTAAAACCGTGCTCAACTCCCAGAGTTAAGTGTATGTTTCCTGCTCGTAGGGCCAAACCCACAACAAGCCTATTCCCGCTGACTACTATTTAAAGTACATATAAACCCTCCTAAATAAGTTTATCAATTGTGTATGGTCTAAGTATAGTCACACATGTCAAATTAATAGTCAGCTGGAAAGAAACACATTTAGAATAATACACATAATAAACACAGAGTCTTACCACCTGATGATGATCTGCAGAAACAGCAAGGGAACGTGCAAAATATGATTGTGTTTAAAAATACCTATTTTAAAAGGCTCCTGTGTCCTCTTAAACACAATCTGCCAGTAGATAAATCTCTGGACTTTTATTACAAAAAACCAACTAATCTTTAGACTAGCTCATGAAATTAGTAGAGAGAAACTCTTTAAAACATTAGGCTTTATCTATTGCCATTTAATGAAATTTAATTAAATTTGTTTACTGATTTGATAATCATTTTTATATTAGTTGGAAAAAGCTAAACAGTTTTTATTAGTTATTTGACACAGGATGGAATGCAAATAATGTTGATTTTTATGACATATTTAACTCTATTTATTGACATAAAAAAGAAAATTTATCCTTCAAAGTATTACACAATTATATTAGCAAAACAATTCACTGAGTTACTTCTTGTTTCTTATGCTTTGAAAAATTATACTTTGCATATAGATTGATAACATAGACATAACATAAAATTATTTTCAAAATTACACATAATAATATTTTATCTCCTATATGGAATTGGTAAATTCATAGTTTATGACCTTTAATTTTTAAATTTATAATATTCGAAAATTTCTCATTTTCTTTAAATAAACGGCTTATGGCCAAAAACCTTTTGTAATTTTAATATTCATTATTTTAAATATTCTGAGCACATAAATTCATTTACTTAGCATACAATTTAGTAAAATTTTATAAAGAGTGAAGTCATTGTTTTAAGCTTGCAAATTTGTTTTAATTTAATAAAATTAACTAACTAAATTTGACGTGACTGATTTCGAATAAAGAAAATGACTTGCCAAAGATGTTCTTGCCGGTCCTTGGGGTCCCTCGTCTGGATTCCCTGGTCCTTGGACACCGGAAGTCTCCATCCCTGGTTCGTCGGTGGTGGTTTCCCTCTATTCGAGCGTCCTGGAGGCTGAGTCTGGAGCCTTCATCCTTGGTGGTCCTGGATGTCGAAAGCGCTGAGGTTATGGTCCATCTGGCCTGCTGACGGTCTCTACTCGCGGTCCAGCATAGCGTCCCGCGGCACCTCGTGTTAGAAAATTTTTACAGACTGTCTCTAAAAGCTTAGAGACCAAGTATATATAGCGGTGAATTTAACCTACCGCACCCCGCCTGCAAAGTTTGCTATCGCTCGATTTATTCCTTGTACAGGCAAGTCGGGCAACGAATCTGTTTTAGCTTGCATAGTTTGATAATTAATTTTAGAACACTGAAAAATGTCTATTTTATTTAAACGGCTGTAACTTTTTTGTTTCTTAAGTTTTTTGAATTCTGTTTTCTCTAATGTTCATTCTAGGTTATTGTGGTTCTTTTGAAATGTCGATGAAAGTTCTACGTGGTTTGGTTCGAAAAATAGCTTTTTTAGGCACTTAGAATTTTTTCGCTTCACTCTCGATGTTCAAATTTAGTTAGTTATTACAAATTTATTTTATAACATTCTTTAATTTAGCTTAACTATTCTATTTACTGTTTCATTTAATTTTTCCCTCTTTAATAATTGTATAATTCCCTACTTGATTATTTTAAAAACAGCTTTATTTCTAAAAAACAGGAAATTACTTATTTCCCACTTGCGACGGTCTCTCACCCACGTTGGGCGCCAATTCTGCAACGTCCCCCAACCTCACCTCTACCGTCCCTACCACCGCAGCACTACGCGGTCGTTTTGTTGTGTTGTTTAAATCCTTTCTTGCAGAATACTAAAATTTAATTGTTTACAAGAAAACATATTTATAAACAACCAAACCTCTGCCTATCACCCTGCTGGTAAAACCGTGCTCAACTCCCAGAGTTAAGTGTATGTTTCCTGCTCGTAGGGCCAAACCCACAACAAGCCTATTCCCGCTGACTACTATTTAAAGTACATATAAACCCTCCTAAATAAGTTTATCAATTGTGTATGGTCTAAGTATAGTCACACATGTCAAATTAATAGTCAGCTGGAAAGAAACACATTTAGAATAATACACATAATAAACACAGAGTCTTACCACCTGATGATGATCTGCAGAAACAGCAAGGGAACGTGCAAAATATGATTGTGTTTAAAAATACCTATTTTAAAAGGCTCCTGTGTCCTCTTAAACACAATCTGCCAGTAGATAAATCTCTGGACTTTTATTACAAAAAACCAACTAATCTTTAGACTAGCTCATGAAATTAGTAGAGAGAAACTCTTTAAAACATTAGGCTTTATCTATTGCCATTTAATGAAATTTAATTAAATTTGTTTACTGATTTGATAATCATTTTTATATTAGTTGGAAAAAGCTAAACAGTTTTTATTAGTTATTTGACACAGGATGGAATGCAAATAATGTTGATTTTTATGACATATTTAACTCTATTTATTGACATAAAAAAGAAAATTTATCCTTCAAAGTATTACACAATTATATTAGCAAAACAATTCACTGAGTTACTTCTTGTTTCTTATGCTTTGAAAAATTATACTTTGCATATAGATTGATAACATAGACATAACATAAAATTATTTTCAAAATTACACATAATAATATTTTATCTCCTATATGGAATTGGTAAATTCATAGTTTATGACCTTTAATTTTTAAATTTATAATATTCGAAAATTTCTCATTTTCTTTAAATAAACGGCTTATGGCCAAAAACCTTTTGTAATTTTAATATTCATTATTTTAAATATTCTGAGCACATAAATTCATTTACTTAGCATACAATTTAGTAAAATTTTATAAAGAGTGAAGTCATTGTTTTAAGCTTGCAAATTTGTTTTAATTTAATAAAATTAACTAACTAAATTTGACGTGACTGATTTCGAATAAAGAAAATGACTTGCCAAAGATGTTCTTGCCGGTCCTTGGGGTCCCTCGTCTGGATTCCCTGGTCCTTGGACACCGGAAGTCTCCATCCCTGGTTCGTCGGTGGTGGTTTCCCTCTATTCGAGCGTCCTGGAGGCTGAGTCTGGAGCCTTCATCCTTGGTGGTCCTGGATGTCGAAAGCGCTGAGGTTATGGTCCATCTGGCCTGCTGACGGTCTCTACTCGCGGTCCAGCATAGCGTCCCGCGGCACCTCGTGTTAGAAAATTTTTACAGACTGTCTCTAAAAGCTTAGAGACCAAGTATATATAGCGGTGAATTTAACCTACCGCACCCCGCCTGCAAAGTTTGCTATCGCTCGATTTATTCCTTGTACAGGCAAGTCGGGCAACGAATCTGTTTTAGCTTGCATAGTTTGATAATTAATTTTAGAACACTGAAAAATGTCTATTTTATTTAAACGGCTGTAACTTTTTTGTTTCTTAAGTTTTTTGAATTCTGTTTTCTCTAATGTTCATTCTAGGTTATTGTGGTTCTTTTGAAATGTCGATGAAAGTTCTACGTGGTTTGGTTCGAAAAATAGCTTTTTTAGGCACTTAGAATTTTTTCGCTTCACTCTCGATGTTCAAATTTAGTTAGTTATTACAAATTTATTTTATAACATTCTTTAATTTAGCTTAACTATTCTATTTACTGTTTTATTTAATTTTTCCCTCTTTAATAATTGTATAATTCCCTACTTGATTATTTTAAAAACAGCTTTATTTCTAAAAAACAGGAAATTACTTATTTCCCACTTGCGACGGTCTCTCACCCACGTTGGGCGCCAATTCTGCAACGTCCCCCAACCTCACCTCTACCGTCCCTACCACCGCAGCACTACGCGGTCGTTTTGTTGTGTTGTTTAAATCCTTTCTTGCAGAATACTAAAATTTAATTGTTTACAAGAAAACATATTTATAAACAACCAAACCTCTGCCTATCACCCTGCTGGTAAAACCGTGCTCAACTCCCAGAGTTAAGTGTATGTTTCCTGCTCGTAGGGCCAAACCCACAACAAGCCTATTCCCGCTGACTACTATTTAAAGTACATATAAACCCTCCTAAATAAGTTTATCAATTGTGTATGGTCTAAGTATAGTCACACATGTCAAATTAATAGTCAGCTGGAAAGAAACACATTTAGAATAATACACATAATAAACACAGAGTCTTACCACCTGATGATGATCTGCAGAAACAGCAAGGGAACGTGCAAAATATGATTGTGTTTAAAAATACCTATTTTAAAAGGCTCCTGTGTCCTCTTAAACACAATCTGCCAGTAGATAAATCTCTGGACTTTTATTACAAAAAACCAACTAATCTTTAGACTAGCTCATGAAATTAGTAGAGAGAAACTCTTTAAAACATTAGGCTTTATCTATTGCCATTTAATGAAATTTAATTAAATTTGTTTACTGATTTGATAATCATTTTTATATTAGTTGGAAAAAGCTAAACAGTTTTTATTAGTTATTTGACACAGGATGGAATGCAAATAATGTTGATTTTTATGACATATTTAACTCTATTTATTGACATAAAAAAGAAAATTTATCCTTCAAAGTATTACACAATTATATTAGCAAAACAATTCACTGAGTTACTTCTTGTTTCTTATGCTTTGAAAAATTATACTTTGCATATAGATTGATAACATAGACATAACATAAAATTATTTTCAAAATTACACATAATAATATTTTATCTCCTATATGGAATTGGTAAATTCATAGTTTATGACCTTTAATTTTTAAATTTATAATATTCGAAAATTTCTCATTTTCTTTAAATAAACGGCTTATGGCCAAAAACCTTTTGTAATTTTAATATTCATTATTTTAAATATTCTGAGCACATAAATTCATTTACTTAGCATACAATTTAGTAAAATTTTATAAAGAGTGAAGTCATTGTTTTAAGCTTGCAAATTTGTTTTAATTTAATAAAATTAACTAACTAAATTTGACGTGACTGATTTCGAATAAAGAAAATGACTTGCCAAAGATGTTCTTGCCGGTCCTTGGGGTCCCTCGTCTGGATTCCCTGGTCCTTGGACACCGGAAGTCTCCATCCCTGATTCGTCGGTGGTGGTTTCCCTCTATTCGAGCGTCCTGGAGGCTGAGTCTGGAGCCTTCATCCTTGGTGGTCCTGGATGTCGAAAGCGCTGAGGTTATGGTCCATCTGGCCTGCTGACGGTCTCTACTCGCGGTCCAGCATAGCGTCCGGCGGCACCTCGTGTTAGAACATTTTTACAGACTGTCTCTAAAAGCTTAGAGACCAAGTATATATAGCGGTGAATTTAACCTACCGCACCCCGCCTGCAAAGTTTGCTATCGCTCGATTTATTCCTTGTACAGGCAAGTCGGGCAACGAATCTGTTTTAGCTTGCATAGTTTGATAATTAATTTTAGAACACTGAAAAATGTCTATTTTATTTAAACGGCTGTAACTCTTTTGTTTCTTACGTTTTTTGAATTCTGTTTTCTCTAATGTTCATTCTAGGTTATTGTGGTTCTTTTGAAATGTCGATGAAAGTTCTACGTGGTTTGGTTCGAAAAATAGCTTTTTTAGGCACTTAGAATTTTTTCGCTTCACTCTCGATGTTCAAATTTAGTTAGTTATTACAAATATATTTTATAACATTCTTTAATTTAGCTTAACTATTCTATTTACTGTTTTATTTAATTTTTCCCTCTTTAATAATTGTATAATTCCCTACTTGATTATTTTAAAAACAGCTTTATTTCTAAAAAACAGGAAATTACTTATTTCCCACTTGCGACGGTCTCTCACCCCGTTGCAGTGTGTGTGTGTGTGTATGTGTGTGTGTGTGTGTGTGTGTGTGTGTGTATATGTGTGTGTGTGTGTGTGTGTGTGTAATTGTGTGTGTATGTGTGTGTGTGTGTGTGTGTGTGTGTGTGTGTGTGTGTGTGTGTGTGTGTGTGTGTGTGTGTGTGTGTGTGTGTGTGTATGTGTGTGTATGTGTGTGTGTGTCTGTATTTGTAAATTTTTTCTCATAAACTACTTTAAGAATGCTCAGCAAATTTGGTATATAGTGGATTTTTAACCTCAGAAATACAATGAGTTAGTTAAACAATTTCTGAAAAATCGTCATCATCAGATTTAATATGTTTGTATATATATATATATATATATATATATATATATATATATGTATGCATGTATGTATTTTTAAATTTGTTGTAAGAAACTACTGTTAGGATTTTCACCACAATTGGTATATTAAGGTTTTTAACTTCAGCAATGAAAGGTTAAGTGAAACGTTTTTGGAAAATAATTGTCATCATGTTTTCAAAATTTGTATATACACATATTTTTTCTCGATAACTACTGTAAGCAATTTTACCAAAGTTATACAGGGGATTTTTTGCCATAGCATTCGAATGGACCAAGTGAAAATTTTCTGAAAAATCATTATCAATTTTTCGAAAACCTTTCAACGTCCAAAGCTAATTTTCGGATTTTCATAAAAGTTGGTATATTGGAGGTTTAGGTCAGTAATCCAATGGACAAAATGGAATTTTTATGAAAAATCGTTATCATTCAGATTTCGAAAATTGTTAACAAGTTCATATTCCCAGAATTGCATTGGACCCAAGCAAGAGTCCACTTGGATGTAGACGTACTACGCAAATACATCAATTGCCAGTTATACAAGCATTAGACCATAAATCACAGAGGCAATCTTTTGATGTTGCTGGTATCGACTTAATAATCTCCGTTGTTATGCAACGGGATTCATTCTCGAGGCATAAAAAAAGGATTAGCTTAAAATATCTTTTACTAAATGATAATCCAATGTCAGTCGCGAAACATAATGTTTAAAAATTCGGAGTCAATCAATAGTTTTCGGACTCGATGGGAGATAGGTTTCCTGATATTTTTTAATAAGATTACAAATGTAATGTGGTACACTCAGTTTGAATTTATTTATACAATTATAAATGTTAGCTATATATATTTACCATATCTGTGGCTGAATACAGTCGGTGAGTACCAGGAATGTTCCTTCAGTTTGCCTACTTGCTTTAAACTTCACCGTGGACTGAGGAGGTGGACTATGTACAAAGAAGGATCCAATTGTTTGTAGCTTTTAAATAATACGTTTTCTTTTCTATATCTATTATTGATATATTCGGTAGTTCGTCCTACTTAATGTGTCCAGAGAAACTTCAGCTCTTTAAAATAAAATGCTAGATTAATAATTTATAACGATTATTTCTTGTAAAGTCTCTTGGAACTCATGAATAATTTAGTCTAAATGTTGGAAACAAATTTTGAACAATCGCCCAAATTATTCTAAGAAACCGTTATTATTTATTAAAATACAATCGCATGGAATTTCCTTAGATGTTTTTTTCAACTATATTAGTTCGAATTAGAATGTAAATTACTAATTACATATACTGGAGGACGAGAGAATTTGACTTTACAAAAATGAACCTGTTCTTAGATTAAATTTTAAATGATATAGATTGATAAATAGCGCTGCTCTAATGCCTATATAAATATATATATATATATATATATATATATATATATATATATATATATATATATATATATAAAGAACAAAGGTCAAAATACAAATACAAGAATTATAATTGAATTTTCTTGAATTATAATTGAATTTTAAATTCAATTATAATTCTAGTATTTGTATTTTGACTTACGTTCTTTATTAATACACAAGAATACATATTGCGATATTTATATATATATATGTACCCGGCTGCCAGTTTGAATGCAAAATGACCAATGTATGGTCTCCGTATTGTTAGCAGGCTGTATATATATATATATATATATATATATATGTATATATATATATATATATAATAGACATTACACTATAACTATATACAGGCTATATCGTGCACCACCACACTACAACTAAGTATAGGCTATATAGAGGTGTCACTATACTATAAATTTACTATAACTATATATATATATATATATATATATATATAATAGACATTACACTATAACTATATACAGGCCATATCGTGCGTCACCACACTACAACTACATATAGGCTATATAGAGGTGTCACTATACTATGAATTTACTATAACTATATATATATAATAGACATTACACTATAACTATATACAGGCTATATCGTGCGCCACTACACTACAACTATATACAGGCTATATAGAGTTGTCACTATACTATAAATTTACTAAACCTATATATAGGATAGACATTACACTGTCACTATATACAGGCTATATCGTGCGCCACTATACTAAAACTACATATAGGCTATATAGAGATGTCACTATACTATAAATTTACTTTAACTATATATATATATATATATATATATATATATATATATAATAGACATTACACTATAACTATATACAGGCTATATCGTGCGCCACTACACTACAACTATATATAGGCTATATAGAGGTGTCACTATACTATAAATTTACTATAACTATATATAGGATAGACATTACACTATAACTATATACAGGCTATATCGTGCGCCACTACACTACAACTACATATAGGCTATATAGAGGTGTCACTATACTATAAATTTACTATAACTATATATAGGATAGACATTACACTATAACTATATACAGGCTATATCGTGCGCCACTACACTACAACTACATATAGGCTATATAGAGGTGTCACTATACTATAAATTTACTATAACTATATATAGGATAGACATTACACTATAACTATATACAAGCAAACAGGAGCGCCCTTACAATGTTGCGATAAATATGGTTTTAAAACCGCCACTACACTCTAACTATGTATAGACTATTTAGAAGTCCCACTGCATTAGGAGCGCCACTGCACTATACCTATGTATGGGCTATATGAAAGTGCCACTATTTTATAAATATATCCGAGTGTTAGCTTTATAGAAGTGTCACTATAATATAACTGTATATAGGCTAAATAGAGGTGCTACTTTACTATAAATATTTATATATATATATATATATATATATATATATATATATATATATATATATATATATATATATATATATATAGGCTCCTTAGAGTTGCCACTATACTATAAATATATACATAGGCTACATAGGAGCGTAACTAGACTATAACTATATATAGGCTATATAGAAGTGATACTTCACTATAACTTTAAACAGAATATATAGAAGGAAACCCACGCTATATTTATATATATATATATAAGTTACATAGAAGCCCCACTTTATTATAACTATATATAGGCTACATAGGAGGGTCACTGAACTATAACTATATATAATCTATATAGAATTTCCACTATACTATTACTATATAAAGGTTGTATAAGGGCGCCATTGCTATATTTATATAATATACAAATCAGAGTTTACTCTTGTATTAAATGAGTTTATCACTTTGAGTAATATAGAAATAACGCTGTCTAGTATTTTTCCAATTTAAGTTGAATCTGGAAAGCGCAAAGACCTGAGCACATTGAAATAACTGTATGTGGCCTGAAGCACCTGCAACAACATGAAAACTCTAATAATAATAAATATTTTATTTCTGCGTACGTCTTATGCTGACACAATATTTTCTAAGGAAAGATCTACTACAAGTAAACTCATTTAATCAACGTTTAATTTAATGACATAAACATATTGACATTGTTATGAAAACAATTTTCTAAATATAAATTACAAACCATTTGTTTTGTAAACAAAAGTTATGCCACTGATAAAACAATCTATGTGTCTAGAAAACTAAATAATTTCAATATATTTCCAAATCCAGATTCCTAATTTACTCTTTTATTTTTCCTATGTGTTACCACTATCACAAACTTAACAACCTTTCGCTATTACTGTACAATGTTGTCGTCAACATTCCATTAATTTGCTATATATATATATATAATGAGTGTCCGTGGCTATACCAAAAGCTTTTCGACTCGCTTTTACACCAACAATTTCATTCGTAATATCTTAAATTCCTAAAATTGAAAAGCCAACTTTTATATGATCATTCAGAAAGTAACAATACACAACACGAACTAAATTAACAAAACAATAAAACGTCAACTAATGACGAAGAGTATACTGTGCTACTCAGACGTCAAGACTTGTTATTTAGGGTAAAAGTGTAAGAGGGATTAGAGATTTCTGAACACTTACTGCTGTGAAGGTTTCCAAACGAAGAACATATATTCCTGCCACTTTCAAACATAGAGTTTGGTTCAGCATTTCTCCCATAATTAGTAAATCTGTGGTGAATGATTTGGGGAATTCTTCCCAGTTTGAGCTCTGCAAAGCGTCCCTTAATTGTTCTCCCTGAATGTACAAACATATAAATGTTACCCGAAGAATACAATGCTAAGTTACTGAATATATAAACAATTATATTTAGGAGCTTTGGTTGTCCATGCTCGTAGAATTTTATAAAAACTTCAATAATTTTACTTATAGTTAAATTTGGATTGTTTTTCAATAAATAAAATGTCTTAAAATATTATTTCTGAGAAAAGATATATCACTTTTGTTTAGCTTTTAGGAAGTTTTTAAATAATTTTATTTAAAGTAATTTATTAAGGATATTATATTTATTGTTCAGTAGAGGGGAAAATAATCAATGAAAGAGTAATATATCTAAATTCTTGGGTTGCGTTGGTAAAGATGAAATATTAAAATCAGCAACGGGCAGAAGTAGAGAAAAGATTCCTAAAAGTATGAAATCTTATCAATCGATATAAACCAAATAAATGTTATTAAAAAGTCGAAAAGACACTAAAAATATAAACGACATTTCGTTATAAGTGAAACGTATAACTTAATATCTTATGAAAAGAAATAAAATAATTAAATTACAGTATTTAATCAATTACAAAAATTAATAAATGTCAATCGATTTTTGTAAAGACATTTATTATAAGTTAGACAGGCAAAGAAAATGTCAGTAGTAGAATGTACTGACGGCCAATAGAATTAGCGCATAAAGTTTAAATGATAAAGGATGGGAACGATAACGACCATAGAAAAGTGGTAGTTGGAAAGGAGGTAGCAACTGGAATCGTCAGAGGAAGTAGTCTATATATATATGCTCAGGATTTAAATTTTTAAGTTTTTAATTCATTTATGTTCGGCAAAATATTTTAAATATTAGCTCGTAAAGGGTTAAGAGTAAGGATCATATTATAAGTTAAACAGATCAACTGCAATCAAGAAAAAACTTTAACGTTCCTATCGTTTTAATAACGTGAATATATGTAGTTAAAGAATTAACAATAAACCTGTACATTTTTAAAGTGAGAACTGTCGCACTACCAATGAATAATGGAATTTTGCAATTAGCTGTTGTTAGTTTTATTAGAACGTAGTGACACAGTTTCACAGTTTCAAAAAACAAAAATATAAAATTTAAATCGATGTTTAAAACATCGAATATAATGCTAGTACAGAGAAATATTCCACTAGTTGGTTTTATTGAAAGCTAGGAATATATTCTTAGGAAATCTAGGCAGGGATGTTACAGGTTCGATTGATAGATCGAATTACCTCATAGAACATTATACCATTTTACCGGTCAAATGGTATTTGTTGGAACAGGAAGAAGCAGGATAAAACGTTAGTTCTGACCATTCCATTTACTTTTCTGTCCTTATTATTTTTTTTTTACAAAATAAATGTCAGGTAATTATGCGCACGAGGCATAAATGCAAATCCTTATTCCTACTTGATTTTGTATTTGATTCCATTATTTTACTATTTCTATTTATTTATTATGAAGTAAATAATGAATATTAAATATTATTATTGTTATTATTATTACTATCCTATTTGTTCATCATGAAACCAATTGAATAACCGATTGACTTTAGTTATAATATCGTTACATACTTACTGAGTTTATAACTAACTGCCCAATCCATGAGTGTATCCATATAGCGAAAAGTGCAGCAAAGATCACTCCAAAATAGGAAAGAGTTGTTGAAGTAAACAAAGTTGGCTCCTGGTAAACATAAACAATATTTAATTGTTTAGGTAATAAACAATTTTTACATAAAATGTGTAGTTTTCTTATGTATCGAGCTATTATTACTTAATTCCATTATGCTTAAGGTGAAAAGCAAAATGTACAACACTTTCTAATAATTACTATACACTTTTTTATTATTTAAGATTTTATCACAAAACCGTTTATTTAATATTCATTAATCTCATCGTTAACTGAGCTAGGGTGGTAGCATTTTATAAGTAAGAGAGTGTTACCAGATTTTCTTAGCACGTCTCGCATTCTTTCTTAGCGGCATAGGAAATCTAATTTTATGAATTACCCTAGTACAATAATAGTGGCGTTTTATGTACATTTTCAACATTTTCGTACTTTAAACGTTCAGCTTAATAGAAACCTTACTTGAACTCTAACGTTATTGGAGTTAATTATTATTTCAATGTAACGTGCAATTATAGGTTACAGCATTAAATTTAAACTATCATACATATTACGTATTGTAATATCTTACTGTAGCTTACTACTTAACCCTTTTATATATATATATATATATATATATATATATATATATATATATATATATATATATAGAATATCAAATGTGTTTTCCTGTTAGAATATTTTTAAGATCAAATAATATACACAAATACAGGAATATTTAATTTATTGAACAATAAACTCAAAGCTTTTCGTTGGTTTACATTACCAACATCTTCAGGAGTTACAATAGTAAGAATGATAAAAGAACTGTCTAACAAACATGCTAGTAGATACGCTAGTAGATTCATGTTTGTTAGACAGTTCTTTTATCATTCTTACTATTGTAACTCCTGAAGATGTTGGTAATGTAAATCAACGAAAAGCTTTGAGTTTATTGTTCAATAAATTAAATATTCCTGTATTTGTGTATATTATTTGATCTTAAATATATATATATATATATATATATATATATATATATATATATATATATATATATATATATATGACCTCTGAATGGATAGTTCTTCTCTCACTTCCTGGTATCAAGTTGACTGGACATTTTGCAACTTAATCCTAGGAGACAATACATGGACCTATCATATCAAACCATACCGCATATTAAGGAATAAATCAACGCATTTCAAAGGTGTTGATCAGATTTTGCAATAGCCTTTCGTTTTTTCCAATAAAGAGATGGATTTCTCCTTACTAATCTATCTTCGATGACATAATAAGTTTCATAAATAAAATAGAACATAAGTTCACACTAATATATTGACTCATTAATTAATGTAAATAACGTAGTTGTTACATAAAAACAACCTCTGATTAAAGGTATTTTATAAAAAACAGTGTTATAGGAGTTATAGAATACTTAGAAAATAGTGATATAAGAGATATAAAATACTTAGAAAATAGTGATATAGAAGAAATAGTTTTATAGAAAATTAGTGGATAGCTAAATGAAATTACAATTCTTACAAGTGTTGTTTAAATAAGGAAGGCCTGCACATTTTCCCGAACCACATGCTTCAAAACACATATTGTGGTCAAATGGATGCCACTTTCATTCTTTAAAAATAGTTTCAATAGAATTTCTATGGGTATAAATATTGATCAGAATATATTGTAAGCACTAAAAAGACTAATATGAACAGGGTAGTACAATGAAATGATATAAGACAGTAAAATATATTTTCTGCTACTCCAGAACACGTATATCGCCCATAACATATTTTACACGTATTTACTTTTAGCCATGAGTGTTACTCGGTATTTCAGAGTAGCACGAGCATTCATTTATTACATCATTTTCAGATAAGGGTGTGTTTTTTCAATATTGTTTTTTTTTTGTAAATATTTTCTGTTTGTTTCCACATTTAGTGTTTATAATTTCCATTAAAATTCTTTTTTCTAAGTAAAATAAATTGTGAATTCGTTTAAAATTTTTGTTTAGGAATCGTCGGATCATACGATGGCTAAATTTCTCTTAATTTCTGTAGTTTACACATCCTTCACTTTTAGACACAATTTTACTTTTTCAAATGCTTTAATGTAATGTAGCATTTAAGCAACAGAAAATACCTAATTCCATGTGGTGGCTGAACTTCTATGTTATACTTTTATCTTGTTCCCTACATTTGCAAGGAAAGTAAAAGTCCAAAGTCAATCCAAAGATTTCATTGCAACTTATAAGAGAATTAATAAGCGAAATATGTGTGATATACTAAGCAAGAGTTACAGGCCTTTAGATTAGGTTTAATGGATATTTTGTTTCATTCAGCTGTAACATGTTAAACGTTATGCCAATAATTTAGCATATTGTATAAAAATTGGTGTTGATTTTAATGACGTAAAGTCTGCCAAAATTTAAAAATATTTAGTTCATAAAAAAGTCATTGGAGAGCGTTTGGGTAGGGATTTGTATTAATAATACTTGTATCCAATCAAAGATCTCTATTTCTCAAAGTGTAAGGGGGTATTCTGTAGATCAAACGTGACTCCTTGACTATCAGCCTGTTCTGTTCCTGCCTTCGCCGTAGAAGGACAGCTTGGTTCCAATTATAGTTAGATGGCTTGTTCAAAGTTTAATGATTGAAAATGTTTGTTAAGTGTAAATGCAGCTTAGTTTTTTTTTTAAAATTAAATATGTTAAACGAGTGAAGTAGAATATTGTTCGGGTATTTGCCAAAGTACATTCTAAAGAATTTTTGTATATGTAACCTATAACTTACCAATTTAATTTGTGGTTATTCAAGTTTTTTAATATGTAATTGATTCAACATAATTGATTTAAATTTCTTTTTTATTCTTGAAATATAAAATTTAATGTAACCTATCGTGCTTAGGATGATTTGAATGGAAAGCCAGACTAAGTCCAATAGTTACATACAATTTGCAAGGTAAAAATTGGCTCGGCAAGTCTTTTTAAGGTATAAACAATAATTTGTGTGTGGATAAAGATTTTGTTTGAAAAAGAACTAGACCCATTAAAATCAACCGGGGGTTTACACAGTTGCAAAATCGATGTTTATAGATAAAGCAACACACACTATAACAACGCTAAAAATAAGGATAAAACTATGCCTCCAAATATTTAAATGAGTTATTGTTCAAATAAAACCAAGTTAAGCAAAACGTAGAAATAATCAGTTTAAAATTTTATTAAATAGCTTAGTTTACGAAATTAATACCCCATAAGATAGTTTGGTTCCTGAGGTATAAAGCGTTACATAATACATAGTCTCTCAGCAGGCTAGATAAATTCATATTGGAAATTGTGTTCATACGCTGTGAAAGTTTATAAATGCTTTTCAAAAATGACTAGAGCGCTACATGTATTGCACTAGAGACACGCGTATGTTACAAAAATGGATTATTATAAAACTTAAAAGTGGATTAAGAAATCAGACATATGGAAAGTATAAAGACCAGAATTAAATAAAGAAATCATCGTAATATGAAAAGAGATTAAATATCAACAATCTCGATGGCAACGTTATATTCATTAAATAAATCGATTGAGTGAGGAAGAAAGTGGGTGTTACAAGGAAGATGCCAAGAAAGATTATTGTCACTTAGGGGATTTTAGAGGCAAGTCATTGTGGTAACCGGACGTGTTTAAGTTCAGTGTAGTAAAATTCATCGAAATGGAGTAAAATTAGAATAGTTGTGCAACATGCAGGGTCGGTTGTGCTTGGACTATAAGTCTAAATAACCAAAGTGAGTTAACACGAAGATAATATGTAACTTTAATAAATTTTCAAATATACGTCGACGAGATGTACAAACTTAGGCAAGACCACCGTTATTCAAAGCATATCGCAAGTGATAAATAGTTCAACATTGAATAACATCTATAGAACATTAGCAAAGCCTTCTATAGAAGATAGAAGAGGTAGATAACTACGATATAACAGACGTTATTGCAGAACCATTGCCGAGAGGGAGAGACTTAACCATGACAACGAGAGACGGTAGCATGTTTGGCTAGTTTTCATAAACACTACATTCTTTTATAATGTGACTTTATTTTCTAACATTCTAAATTCAATATCAAAATATATAAAATCATATTTAAAATATTTTCAAAAATAACCTCTAATAAACCCGTTTACTTAGTACAGAAAGGTAAAGGTTTAAAGTCAGATCCAATTATAGCTTCATCAAAAATAAATTAAAATGAATTATTAATAATTTAAAACATTTTACAAAGTATAGGCTACTAATGTTCACAAGAATTGTATTAGAAGTAATTGTATTTTACCAAAGCGAACTCAATATTGCCCTCAAGAATATTATAAACTGAAGATGTGATTATAACTTAAATTATTTTATTGTAATGTTTTGCATGAACTTCTAATATAATAATTGTATTGTTTTAAACGAACGGACAATTGCAGGGCCGTACATACAAGGGTCTACCTACTATGAGCACATTCCAGCGTTCCCATCAAGACTGTGACGTCACAGTCGAGAAACCGGAGGAGCAGAACGTTCTTTCCACCAGTGCCAAAACAGCATTTGTGTTGTTTTGGCTAGTAATCGTTTAGCATTATGAGTATGGTTTAAGTCGAAGTGTACGATGCATTACCAAAAGATAAATAGCAAAAAAAAGGATAGAAGAGGTGTTGAATTACTAAAATTCATTTTAAAGATAGCTTTCAAATTGACGTAAGAACATATTTCTGTGAAGACAGGAAATAAGCAAAATGTAAGATTGGCTGTAGTACGTTTTTCTCGTTCCACAGCTAAAGCTCTAATATACTAAGAGAAAAAGGATTTCCTAAATAAATCCTAATTGGAAAGATACTTCGGACCTAGTGCAACTATTCAATGATTGGTTTGACATATTTCATTCAGAGACAACATAAACATCTCAGGTAGAGAAAAATACTTTTGGCATTTACCTTGAACAACAAATGAAAATCTTACAGAACAGGTATAATTTTATAACGTTTAGTATAATTTTAAAAAATTACTTACTTTTCAAAACGGTATTTTAGTATCGATTCAGTCTCTGGTACACATGTTTGTGTATTTGCAACAGACGTGTAATTCTAAATATGTACTGACCACTAAACTAAATCAGGATGTGCTGTAAAACCTATTTTCTGTAACACGAGAATATGATCACCCCGATTCATTGGATCTCAATATAGATTAAGATGATTCAATATGAGAAAACATGAAACCTCGATTATGTCGAATAAATCAAACAAGGAAGAGTGTTAACATTAAATGTTTCTCTGGGAAGTGCAGAAGACAGGGAGGACGTCTGTCCAACAGCAAAAATACTACAGCAGTTTCATGAAGTCAACGATGAATCTAATAGCCCCGTAGAAGACGATTCCTTTGAAATGTTCAGTGAACAAGTATTAAAGTTTTTAACAATGAATGTGACATTTTAAAACAGAAAGTCTCCGTTGCGTACCTTTTAAACTTCAGGACAAATATCCACTTTTGTGTAAAAAAGTGTATTTCATATCCACAAGTGAAATGACAAACCTATCATGTTTTTAAACTATGTTTAAAGGTGGGTTAGGAGTACCCAGTGAGGAATTTTTCTTTGGTGCTCAAGTTGTCGAGGGTAGTTTTATTTAAGTCCATGCAGAAAATCCTTTTTGTAAGGACAGTGTAATCGTAGAGAAATTAAAATCAATAGCTTCACAATGAAGTTAAATCTATCAGAAGTGGACAGTGTTACTTCTGAAGAAGCCATCAAGCGTATAATTCTCGTCCATACCTACATCAAAATTAGGTTAGTTATTGAAAATGTGTGTAAAAAGGTAGATGATAACAGAAATGGACCAGAAAACTTACAAAACTAAATTAAACAGTTTGAAGTGAAAGGGAAAATATACTCACGATTTAAACAACATAATACGTTTGGAAGATTATATATTTTTGAAATGTATGTCGGTATTTTTTTAACAATGATATTATGCAGAATTTAAAACAGTTGTTTCATTTCAAATAAACATTTATATTAGAATAATGAATCTTTGGCGACACTACAAAATATTTGTGGTAAAAAATACTAATCATAAAATTTATAATTACAACTATAATTTATTTCAATGTGGTATGTCATTTTTTTATGATTGTTTACACGTATAACTTTTACAGACAACTCATCGCAAAATACACTTCATGAAATAAATTTTATTATTCGAT
This sequence comes from Prosapia bicincta, assembly GCA_036971475.1. Lineage (NCBI taxonomy): Eukaryota > Metazoa > Arthropoda > Insecta > Hemiptera > Cercopidae > Prosapia > Prosapia bicincta. The sequence continues at coordinate 126,766,642 of JBAIZL010000004.1, forward strand.
GAGTTGCCTCTAAAAAGTATAAAATATATTATAATAACAAAAACTTGTTTCTATATTCAAGATTGCATTAGTGTTGAAAACTGTATAGATACGTTTTATGTAAAAATGATATTAATGAGAAAAGAGTAATAAATTGGTTTCAATATAACGAGTCATAACATATTTAAATGAAAAAACCTGTACTAGAGTGAATATGTAAAAATTAGAAGAGATAGACGCAAAAATAAAAAATGTTATTTTCTAATCAAACCTAATCTCGTTTTTAGTCAGCGTGTCTCACAACAATTTATGACCCTGATAAAATCCTAACGCCCTATGATTTTGGAAGCGATTTAAACGAACAAACACATCTTGGGACGAGTACCGTAAACCTACAGATAGACAAAAAACATAGGGAACACCACTTGTCTGTTACTGGGATGAGTTACTTGTCTAAAAAAAAGTATGGAGTCATTCCCAGAGTTCCAGCTCCTCTTACTGCTTTTCAGGGCTGCTTCCAGGAGCTTCCTGGAATCACCACTTGCCGAAGCATGCATCTTCGGATCAGAACCTTAGAATTGCAGCCCTCCGAACTATCAATGAAAAATACCCAGCATCAGAATGGCTCCAAATTTACACAGATGTGTCATCCATACCTGGATCAGGCGAAACAGGTGCTGCATACTACTGCATAAATTTTGAAAGATCTTCTGCTGTCGAGGCCCATCTTAGCAGCTACGACGGTGAGATAGCTGCCATATATGCTGCAGCAATTGAAATTGAGAAACTGACTTCTTCGGCTACAGCCGTTTTCCTTGTTGACTATAATTACGCCATCTTGAACCTCTCTGGGAATGCACAGACTGACTATAGTAGAAGCATAGAATGTAAAAAAAAAACTATATGCTCTCATTAATCCTGGGTGTGTACTTAATTTCCAGTGGATCCCGAGCCATGTAAACATCACTAGCAATGAAAAGGCTGATCAACTAGCCAAGTAGGGAACAAGCCTCCCTCAGCCCGAGCAACTGAGTTCACTAAATTCCTCCAGGTCCCTAATAAAGACGTCCATCAAAAAATGGAATCATGGTCGATTGAGAGGACTCTTAGCAGAAAAACAGTGGAAAGGTCTTGTGACGAGGAGACCAATTAACCAAAATTTGAGCTGTTAGCGTTGCAGCTTTCATACTGAAGACCTGTCATGTATACCTTGCTGCTACCGATTCTGAAGTGTCTGCTGTGTGGTGGTGAACTTATGAATGTCGAATACCTTAATGATTGCACATCCCTGGACCGGGCCCAGGATTAGAACAGTCCCATCTTCAGGGAGGACAGTCTCTAATGGTCAGTGTGTCGCCAAACGGCTCACCTTCCAAGGATGGGCGTTGGATAATAATTAAGTAAGTCTTCTGAGAGATCTATCTCCTGGTATATAGGTGCTGTATCAAAATACGACCTCAGGGGAGAGATCATTACTTTCACATGGTTAGGAAGTAGGTAATCATCAGTGCAGGTTAGGCAGGAGAGTTGGGGTGTTGTAAAAAGGGTGATTGTTTAGAGGTAGGTAAGAAGAGCGAAGAGGTCCTTAAAATAGTGTTATAGGTAAAATCCTTGAAAATATCAGCAAGCATAGCAATAAGTAATTTTACTGATATAGGCTATACGTAACTAGGGTATTAAAACATATCTCTTAATTAAATCTTTTATGACTTTATTAGTTTACTTACCACGCTGATTCTGTAGCTGGACGCAGTGATCAATACCCCCGCTGAACCGACGACAGCACATAATACCACAAAAAATAAACAGTTGAGTTGTTTGACGTAACTGAAAAAATACAATAAATAAAATTATATATTGTCGAACAGAACCAATAATAACAGCTGAGACTAAGTGAGCTGAAGAAGAAATAATTTTAAGAAAACTAACCTTTTTTATTCGTCCTCATTATCTATATTCATATGGTTCAATAGCTTTGACTATTAAAAACCATTGGTTTATTCTGTGTGGATTGTGTGAGTAATGTAAGAAAAACGTATCCATTAGCCAGAGACGGAGGAGGTTTTGGTGACACTCTTGGTTTTACATAAGATGAGGTGTTAAACATTGGAAATTGATCAAATGAGAGATCAAACTACTGACTCACTTTACAAACTACAGTGAGACTATTAAACGAGCCCGTATTTTTAAGTTCGGTAACGAAAGACCTGGTGTAGAAGCTGGTTTGTTAAACTACACCGTCAGAGGAATTCTGAAATAGCTGACTTGGTTCGAGAGACGAAATAAGTGTCTAGGCGTAATTTTGACAACGGTACTTGAGAATTCTGCAATATGACCGGATCGTGGCGAGTGTTTGGAGGTAAATAATCTGTTAGGGGGGCTGAGAACGACACCCAGTTCGGAGTACACAAACGGGTTGAATGATTGTAAAGTTATATGGTATCGCCCTCTGTGCTAACGATTAAGATCAATTCATGTATACCAGCGGAGAACCTGTTGGGTGCTAAACAAAGTTCTAATCGTATATGTCACCTTTCAGAATTCTACTTATTGAGTTTAGGGACAATTTTCTTACTGTTAAAGGATCTTGCATTTATATATCTCCAGAGTAGATGTTTTCCTGCTAATGTTGGCTACCTTACTCAATAGGCTTCTACATTGATTTTACTTGCTACGTTGTAACACATTTTAGATGGTGTTACATATTAAAAAGATTCAGAAAACAAACGTGAAATCAATTACAAAATTTAACATAAAAATTTTAAAAAAGTTGTAAATTGTAAATCTTAAATTAAAGTCCAAGCGTAGAGCCTGACATCTGTGTTTAGAAACGGGAATGACCAAATGTGCGCAGAGCGAGTGCTCGGAAATTATAATACTCGCGTACTGGCCTTGATTGACCCTCTCGATACCAAAATGTAGCTAGGGACTAACGTCTCGAAAAGCGAGGAACAAAAGGGATGAATTTATTTTTATAAAATTGTAAAAGTTATTTAAAGTATATATTTTTTTTTTTTTTAAGAAACGTTTAAGACGCAACACCAGGCGAAAAGCAATTCCAGATTCCAAATTACGAGCGAGCCAACACAAAATGCGGAATGCGGAGATCTAAGTACAGAACCACGTTTTGGCTACACAAGTTTTGTTACAACACAGCTAAGTCCTAAAATTAAGAAGTTTAGTGATCAAAATGGAAAAATTTAACTTTTAAAACTTCAATTGTTTAAATTTTTTTTTAAAATTATACGTTCAATGGCATGATATTGCTAATTTTTTTTTAATAATAGGGAAAATGTAAATTCTTTTGTGTCATGTAGTAAATTTGTAAGTCGAAAAGACAAATTTAAATGTATGTTGAATACGCAAAGCAATCTCGAAAAGGTGTCAGGTGCCCTGTCATAGATTTTGTAACATGTAAAGTTCTGATAAAAATTAAATCTGTAAACGTTGTAAAGTCTGTAAGTAGCGTAGTATTTCGAACGTAATTTTTGTAATCTATATACATATATTTTTTTGATGAAGTAAAGTTTGATTTGTTTAAATTAACATTGTGCCTTAAATTATTTAATGAACACATAACTCTTATTTTCAACTAAACATTTGCCTTTGCAGGTCAACTATTTAATTATGTAACAAATACTGCAATATTAAACATCAGCATTAATTCCCTTAGAATTAATGTAACAACAAAATTGACACGTTACATAAATTTCGCGACTCTGCTTGTTTTATTTGCTTCTAAAATATAAGTTGCACAAATTGCGAAACGCTGGTAGTTTTGTTTCATTCTAAAATATGAGTTACAACGGGTCAGTATCAGCGATGTAGTTTGGCTTCAGTGAATCGAAGGTGTTTTCCTTGATCCCTTTACGAATTTATTACAAGTAAATGACAAATTCTCTAAGATCCAACTACTTTACGACAAATACATATTCACTAATCACACCACTGTATATCCCCTGTTATTAGTGTAAACTGCAATTAAGTGTAGTAAAGATGTTAACATTACACCACAAGAAACAGGCTATAGATGGTGTAACAGCGTTCTAATGGCTGTTAGTCCCACAGTATTAACCAGGTGAGTAAGCAACATATCACTGGAGATGAAGCAATGTACCTATGTAACCTAATTATTCCTTAAGATCTTTTTATATTTTACATTTATATATTTTTACAACCTTGTGTATTTATTTCGTTCGTTGGTATTGATATAATTTGCACGGTTTTTAAATGACATTTATGATATATTTTTTACTGTAACCAATAAAAGTTATTTAAAATAGTATTTATATATTCGTTACCTTTTCATAATTATATTCCAAAACGTTTATTGAACATTTATTTATTTTTACTTACATTAAAATTTCCTGGTGGTGCTGAATAGCTTGCTTTGCTAATATGTTGAAGCATTCGTCCACGGTATCCCCAGTTGCTGAATGTGAAGGGGATTGATCAGCAAATGAAAACGCCCTTTCTTTTATTCTTTTGATGGACAATGATAGAATTTCAATTTCATACAAAACAATTGCAACTGATAAACAATTAATAGAAAACAATGCTGTATAACTAATCACACCAAATAGTGCCGGTACCATTGTGATAGAGTAGGCAAAGAGGTACCTGGGAAGGCTATTTAATTGAAATGGAAACCAACAAGAAAATGGAAGTTTGTAATAAGTTGTAACACCCTTAGAGAATAATATCTGAACAATGGCAAAGAAGAAAGGAATAAAGTATTTAGTGACTGAAACCAATGCCATGGATGTAGCAGTGCAGTAGGAAATCAGTCTAGCTCGTCCCATGTACTTGTTTTTAATCATTTCTGCATCTTCTATTAATGGAATTTTGTAGACATACAGTTAACATACAGAGTTAACATTTTAGATTATTAAAAACACACAATCATTCTAATATATGTATATATATATATATATATATATATATATATATATATATATATACATTACCTCGAGTGAAAAAAAAACCTACAAAAATGATAAATTTCACATTAATTTCATTATTAAAGATTCATATCCAGATGGAAAATCATTTAATTCCATCATTTTATGCAAAGCATTTTTCCTTGTTTTTTTATACACCACATTTCCGCAAAGCTCCTCTTTTTCCAATCCCTTTCTTAATGTAAAACATCTATATTACCCCAGTCCATTTGATGTTTATTATTAAACTTGTTAATATGTTCAGAAATGAAATAGTATTTTTCATCATATTTTATATTGTTTTTATGCTCATTAATTCTTTCTTCTAAAAGTCTACCATTTTGTCCTACATAACACATATCACACTCTTTGCAATCAATCTTATACACCACTCTTTTATTTTGTCATTTTTTACAACTATCTTTGGCTTTTTTAAAAATATTATTAAGTTTAAAAGGAAATTTATACACAATTTTTAATTCACATTTTGTCCTCAACATTTGACATAACTATTTAGTAACCTCTGCTCATGAAAGATTAAGTTTTACATATGAAGTTAAGAGGAATGAGGAATTACATTTTCTTGATATTTATTTGAAAAGCAAGATAATGGTAGGATTTTATTAGATTTATATAAAAAGATTAAGTTTTCAGATAGATATATAAATTTTTTGTTTGCACATTCCAATCAAGTAAAAATAGAACTAATAAAAATTCTTTAGTATAAAATTTTAAAGTTATCTGATCCGCAGTTTCATTTAAAAACATGTTTTAGCTATGAAAAGTTGAAAATTTTAATAATTACCCTGAGTGTCTTAATAATAAATATTAAAAAAACAAATTAAAAAGTTAAAGAAAATGAGAATAAAGATAAAAAGGAAATAAATACTTTTAATTTACCTTGAATAAAATTTTTTACTAAAGAGTTAGGTCAAATGTTGAGCAAAAATGTTAATTAAAAATTGTGTAAATATAATAATGTTAAAAAAGGCAAAGATAGTTGTGAAGAATAGATAATAAAAGAGTGGTATATAAGATTGATTGCAAAGAGTGTAATATATGTTATGTAGGACAAACTGGTAGACTTTTAGAAGAAAGAATTAATGAGCATAAAAACAATATAAAATATGATGCAAAATACTATGTCATTTCTGAACATATTAAAAAGATTAATATTAAAACATCAAATGGACTGGGGTAATATAGATGTTTTACATTAAGAAAGGGATTGGAAAAAGAGGAGCTTTGCGGAAATGTGATGAAATGCTTTGAATAAAGTGATGGAATTAAATGATATTCCATCTGCATATGAACTTTTAATAATGAAATTAAAGTGAAATTTACCATTTTTCTAGGTATTTTGGTCACTCGAGGTAATGTATATATATTAGAATGATTATGTGTTTTTAAAAATCTAAAATGTTAACTCTATTATTAATAACAGATATGTTATGTATGTAATGTATGTATATGTGATTTGTCTATTTTATTGGGATTAAAAAAAAAATTTACTTCTAAATGGATATTTATAAAGAGTTTTATAATTGTTGATTTTATTATGTTTTATACATGTTACGTATTTTATAAATAGAAGGTTATGTATTGTAATTGTTTAATTAAAATTTGATCGCTTGAAAAGGAATTTCGGAAAGAAATTCGAAACGTTGAGTGTTTTAAAAAAGCAAAGTTGTCTGTGATCTGTCATTAGCGTGTATACAAAAATTAATAGTTATTAACAGACATTTAATAGAAAGATTGTACAGTTTATTTATATATTTATAAATACAATTACAAGTTATATAATACTAATGCTTTTTATGGAATATGTTTTATACTTTATACAATTTATATAATAATCTTTGAATAGCCTATATAATGCACTTTATACAGTTTATGTAATACCTTTTATACAATTCATGCAATCTTCTTTAAATAGCTTATATAATGCACTTTTTACAGTTTATGTAATACACTTTGTACAATTTATATATTAATAATCTGAATAGCTTATATAATGCAAGCTTTACAGTTTTTGTAATACACTTTGTACAATTTATAAAATAATCTCTGAACAGCTTTTAAAATGCACTTTATAGAGCTTATGTAATACTCGTAAAGTAATTCACTTATAACCTTTATATAATACACTCTATACAGTTTATATAATACATTTTAGGCTTTTTATATAAAAATAATCAATTTAAACTTCATTTACGTTTCAGAAACATTTCATCTACGAAAGTCAACCCTAATTTTTACTATTTATGGTTGTATTAATAGAGGTTTCGCTGTAATGTTGTGAATTACCAGCGTCAAAGATTCCCGTGCACCTTTTAGGAGACGTGGTTAACTCAGGAACAAAACATTAATTAAACGTTTGGTTTTACTACCCAGAACTACGCGAGATGACCTACCCAGAACTACGCCAGATGACTTACCCAGAACTACGCCAGACGACTTACCCTAACGGACGATAATGCGCAAGCTAGTTACCGATTGGCTAAGAATAAGGTGTAAACCACAAAATGAATATAAAATTAGTTCTGCATGTTAAACTTTAACAATAATTTACTAAACAAGTTTACATGTATTGTGTTGTGTCTACTTCACACACCTATGTTATGGTATTCTATAATGTAACATAAATTTCTTTTCACTTTAATCTAGAGATCATAAATAATGTAATTCACTTTTTTCCCATTAAGGTGAATCTGGGAACCGCAAAGACCTAAGTACATTGAAGTAAGAGTAAGTTGCCTGAAGCACCTGTAACAAAACGAAAGAACTGTTAACAATAAATTTAACACAATTATAAAGTATTCAAACATGTTCTGCTGACATGTATTTATTCTTAGGCAATATATATATAGATAAAAAAATATTAAAATTCTGTTATTTTAATTCTGGATTAGATTTATTAATAATATTTACGTAATTATCTAAAAACACAGAATCCCGTAACAAAAATAATAAAAAACACTCATGTGAAACCTTGTTTACTCAGATTTTCCAGTTCATTACAAAGGAAAATTGAAATATTATTCGAAATCTATCAATATAGAAATGACATGCTAATATTTTACTATTTATTAGGAATATACTGTGGTTGAATTTAATAATAAATACACAAAAACCTCTTAACCACAAACTTTCTTTAATTTACCCTAATGTACATTTCAGTTACAAAGTAACCATCCTCAGAGGGATAACATACAAAGACTGATTAACGCTAGAAAAATACCTTATTTATAATCTACAGAACTAGTCACTCCCACTCCGACCGCCGCGGCCCCACCTGTTAAACAAGGCGTAGCCACGCCCATCGAGTGAAAGCAAGATATCTAACGTCAACTTACTAAAATATAAATTAAAAATACAATAAAAACATAATTAAAATTGTTTTTTGAAATTATAACCAACACAAAATTTAATATAAAAATCATAATCCTATTTAACAAATGAATATAAAATTGAATTAGGAATAGGACCTCTATCAGAATTTAATAAATTCTCAGGTTTATGTTTACTAATTTTTAAACTTTCAAAACTATTTAATAACTTATTAGTTCTAACATTCTTAATTAACTTGACATTATTAACATCTAGATTGTGATTGGTCTCTAAAATATGGGCAGCAATACTAGACTTATCAGATCTTTGGTATTTAATATCCCTAATATGTTCCTTAAATCTAGTTATTACTTTTCGTCTTGTCTGACCAATATACATTTTATCACAATCCTTACAATTAACTTGGTAAATCCCTGATTTATCAAGTGTTTCTACTTTATCTTTTGCATTACCTAATAAATTTTTAAGGTTATTATGATTTTTATACGCAACTCTCAATTTAACATTCTTAAAAATTCCCTCCAGCCCTTTGGTTAAAACTTTGTCAAAAGGTAAACTAATAAAACGGCTTTCTTCTTTAGTTTCCAAAGGTAATGTTGTTAATTTCTTCCGAAAAATCCTAATCTTTTGCTTCCTAAGGATATTATCAATAATTTTACGTTCATAACCATTAAATTCAGCTATACTTTTAATATGTTCTAATTCAATATCAAAACGTCTTTTACTCAAAGGAATATTAATCAACCTATTAACTAAAGAATTGAAAGCTGCAAATTTGTGCTGGTTACAATGGTTAGATTCGTTTGGAATAATTTATGGAATAATCCGTTAGTTTTGAAAGTTTAAAAATTAGTAAACATAAACCTGAGAATTTATTAAATTCTGATAGAGGTCCTATTCCTAATTCAATTTTATATTCATTTGTTAAATAGGATTATGATTTTTATATTAAATTTTGTGTTGGTTATAATTTCAAAAAACAATTTTAATTATGTTTTTATTGTATTTTTAATTTATATTTTAGTAAGTTCACGTTAGATATCTTGCTTTCACTCGATGGGCGTGGCTACGCCTTGTTTAACAGGTGGGGCCGCGGCGGTCGGAGTGGGAGTGACTAGTTCTGTAGATTATAAATAAGGTATTTTTCTAGCGTTAATCAGTCTTTGTATGTTATCCCTCTGAGGATGGTTACTTTGTAACTGAAATGTACATTAGGGTAAATTAAAGAAAGTTTGTGGTTAGGAGGTTTTTGTGTATTTATTGCTAATATTTTCTCTAAATTTATGCATGCGACATTCCCGTTTTTACGAATATTAACTAATACGAAATAATAATCAAGACAACTACCGGGGGAGAAATATCTAACTTAAAATGAGATGTTTATTGTATTATCCTAACGCATTGGGCCACTTATTGTAGTTCTGTACCTAGCTTTACAATCCCAGACACATGTTACAATTATAAATCAAAAGTGTGCAATAAAAAAAAATACGTGTTCATTCAATGGAAAGAAGAAAAATAGTTGTACACTTACGGCGGTAAAGGTCTCTAAATGCAGAATGTATAATCCTGCCGCTTTCAAACACAGAGGTTTCTTTAGCATTTCTCCCATAATGAGCAAATCCTTATTAAAAGATTTCGGAAAGTCCTCCCAGTTTGAGCTGTAGAAAGCGTCCCGTAACTCATCTCCCTGGATGGACATAAAATTTAAAAGCTACAAAAACGCTAATTAGGTTAATATACAGTATACCAGGCATTCGTGATTTATTAAAATTTGAAATTGGACTTTAGGTATACTAAATTACTCCATTTTAGAACTTTTATTGTGTTGTATGTACTGTATAAGTTTCCGTTTACAATAAAAAAATATTAGATATTATTTATCCCTTATTTATCATTTGTAGCAAGTAAAATTAGGATGTATAGGCCATTCAACATTATGGCAATATTTATTATTTTATTTGTGTCTCTCTTGTTCACTTTATGTTTTATATAACCTTTCAGAATTTAATTAACAGAATTAATATACCAAGTTGGGATTTTTATTTTACTTCCTACGAATATATTATCAAGATGTAATAGTGTTTGAAAAATTCAAATATGTAAAGAGACTGAATATTCACATTTATTTATTTATTTAGTGGTAGCTGCTATTTAATTATTTAATCATTATCACACAACTCCCAAATGACGACAATGGTTTACTTCTAAAACACTTACTCCGTTTACAACTTTTTGTCCAATCAAAGTTTGTAAAAATACACTGAGCAGAGTTGAACAGGTTAAACCAAAATAGGAAAGTGCTGACGAAGAAGCCAACCGAGGTTCCTGTAAAAACAAAACTATTAATATTTACTGTAGGCCCCTAAGGCTTCAGTAGTAGCTTTCATTTATATACCGTTATGTATGGTGATTGATTAGGTCCGTGTTTTATTAAAATTATTTAAATGTTTGCAAACAAAATTAAAAAACACACAATTAATTTTTAAATATTAAAATCATTTATCAACAAACAATTATGTTATTTATAGGCTCCTGAAATGGTAATATGATATCGAAATAATTTCGAAGTAGTGTGTGTGTATGTGTGTGTGTGCCTGTGTGTGTGAGAGAGTCTGTGTGTCTGTGTGTGTGAGTGTGTGTATATGTGTGTGTGTGTGTCTGTGTGTATGTGTGTGTATCTGAGAGAGAGAGAAAATGATTGTTTTTTAGTATGGTTTTTGCTTATGTTAAGTAATAAAATATAAAGAGTGAGAGATTATTTATAAAAAGTAGAAATCGTAAACAATAAATACATTTTATAATTTTTGACTTCACGTGAATGAATGCTTTCACCTAAAAAAGTAAAACCTGTAGAACATTTTCTTAACACAATCAGTAAATACTATTAGATAGATAAAACTGAACTACATAGCTAAGTAAACTAACTAAAATGTACTAAGTTAGAATGTTATTATAATACAAACAAGAATTATGTTTTACAATAAAATGAAACTGTAGTTACAAAACCTTGAAGTGCGTTTTGCTAACACATCGCTCGAATATTAGAGTTAAAGATCCATAAAACTGTTCAAGTACATTTTATACGATAAATTAAATAGTTATGGTATGTGAAGTTGAAAATATTAGTTTCATAGATTGACTAAATACCTGGTGGTTGAATTTATCAAATTTACTAGCTTTAAGCAACAAATGCATAAAATGTTGACTATAAAAATAAAATATGTGCTAAAAAACATGTAGATATCCTATTAATAAATACATGTACTCTATAGAGCATTACTAATTTTATTAAAAAAATGTCAGTTGAGGGTCCAATATACAAATCTAAGTTTATCTCACACAAAAGCCGAAAAACAAATCATACAAGTAACAAGCCACCGAACACTAAACGAAATTTTCAACTTTAGTTGAATTTAGTCGACTTTAAATTACAAAACACTCTATAAATAGTTTACAATACTTTTCATGTTGTATTTTTGTGAAAGAAGCACTTTTACTCACCACACTTAATCTATAGCTTGAGAACGTGACCAATATACAAGCAGTATTCACGACGATAAACACTAAAATCCGAAACAATTTGTTAAGACAGCTAACATACCTGAAACATATAGCCTATATTCATTAAATCTTTATATTTTATAACGTGAAGAGAAAACACTTATGACTAACAGTTCTTGATGAGTCTTTAGGATTTAAAGTGAGTTGTGAGAGAATGATTCCTAGAAAGATGACCCTTAAGATTTTACATAATGTTTATATTCACTATGTACATGTAAATAACTTTTTCAGTTCCTTCTATTAGAACACTTATATAAGCTGTATCTTATTCAAATTTTCAATCTTTAATAAAATACTTCTTATTAATCCGCTCAAGTTCAAATATATTTTTTTAAACTTGTAGTGGATGACAATTGATGTTATTGATTTTTAAAATATTAATAAAATTCAAAATGAAATAATTCTAGTTTTATATAGGAGAAACCCTTTTCGCAAAGGGGGAAAGGTGAGCAATGTAGTTATTTGTCCCATTTGGATTAACATAAGGGATAACATACGATTTCCTAAAACAGCTGATTGTATGACACCTGTTATGTGGTAGAACAGCTGTTATAACGCAAAGGTTTTGCTACTTTTTTATATTAATTGTAATTATTGAATGAAAATTTACTAAAATAAATTTTTGTCTTCGTTTATCTAACTATGAATTGGTTTTAAAACATGTTTTTGTATAATTATTTTTAGGGAAAGAATATCAAAATCAATATTTCTATTTGAGAAGATCGAAGAAGTGACTCACGGACAAAGAATTTGTGAAATACTTATGAGTTATGTATAAAATTGGAAAATATTTAGAGATTCTATAAAAAGAAACACTGTAAGATACCTTAAATTTTGAACGACAGACACACTTATCCAGAACACATCAAACCACCCTAGCAAACACAAACAAGCTGCCTTCATACACTTGAAGAGGTCCCAATGACCACAGAAAACATAAACAAAGAACTAGACATAATTAAATATTTAGCATACACAAATGGATACAACACCACAATAATAGACAAACTATGGTACGAAATACAAAAAAACACTAAAATTAACACTACAGACAGAGAACAAATGCATCACATTACCATACATAAACAAAACAACAAACAAAAACGCCCGCAAAAAAAAAAAGATACAAAAAAGCATAGAAAAGTAATATCAAGTTACAATACAAAATACAACACGACATCAACAACAAAGTTAAACTTAAAGCACCAGGCGTATACAAACTAAACTGCGACAAATGTTACAAATTCTACATTGGACAAACCTGTCTCAGCTTTAAACAAAGAGTCGAGGAACACAAACAGAACACCAACTCAACATTTTACAATCACGTAAAAGAAACTGAACACAAATACACAGACATTTACCATAACCTAGAAATCCTACACATCAACAAAAAGGACTACATCTTAACACACTAGAACAATATGAGATATGTGTACTGTTACAGACACACAAAGTCAAAACATATTAAACGAACAAACACAATACAAATCACACATACTCTTTGATATTCTCGAAAACCTGCCTTTAAAACCGTCACCGCTTGACTTGACATCTCCAAGCAGAAGACACTGATGAAGATCACCACGAAGCGGTGAAAACGTCATGTCGCTAAGTTTTAACAAATTTAAAAAATTTAAAGTTCGGATAATGATAAGCTATTGTTAGAGTGATTAACTGTAAGAGTTTTTATTATTGCCATGAATTATGTAAGGACCAAGTAAAAGGACTTCACAGAGCAATTAATTTTGCAGAATATGTATTTACAACCTTTAGCCTTTTTTACGGTAGTTCTTGTGAAGAATCTAGTTTGGGTTTTCTTTGTTTTCACTCTAGTCTTTAAGAAAAGCTTACAAATGTTAGAAACATTTTTTTATTATGATTTTAAACTTTGAAGACAAAACTATTGTAATTAAACATCCATCTACGTCTACTTACAATAGAATTTGTTGGTGATGTTTAACAGCTTGCCTTGCTAGTACCTTGAAGCAATCGTCCTCGCTAATCACATCTTCGGAATGTGAAGACGTTTGTGCGGCCAGTGAAGACGACCTTTCTTTTAGTTTCTTTATGGATAATGACAGAATCTTTATTTCACACAAAACATTCATGATTGTTAAGACCTGAATAGACATCAAACAAATAAACACCAGCGTACAAAAAGCTGCAGGTACCATTGTGAAACCGTAAGCAAGGATATACCTGGGGAGAGTATTTATAGAGAAAGGGAACCAGCACTTGAATGGTAGTGAGAGAGTCCTTAAATCTTCCTTCTTGTGCGATATTTGAACAATTCCGAAGACTAAAGGCGTAATGTACTTTGATACTGAACCGATTGTAAAGGAAACTGCCATACAATATACAATCAGTGTAGATTTTCTTACGTAATTGTTTCTTATTCTTTCTGCATCTTCTATTATTGGAACGTTATAGTTGTAAAGCCCATTCGCTATTATTTTGTAAACAAGAAAAAAACTATGCCTTTGAGATATAAGTATGATGATACATATTGTAATCGACAGGCCGACACAGATGTCGGATAAGGCATCGACTGTATCATCCATGACGTCATTGCGATCGTTATGGAGGATTTTAAGCAGTATCAGTATGAGAGTAATGATCCAGAAGAAAGCCATTGTGGTGAGATATGCCAAATTTATTTCAGTCTTGCAATTTCTAATACGTATCCCAATTATTAGAGACAGTAGTTGTAATATTTTTGTTATTTGGTTTTCGTTTGTTTCCGACATTTTACCTGTAACATAAAATGTTAATGACAGTGGCAATATTCATATACGATTCTCAAATATGTATCCAAAAATCTTTCCTCTTGTTATTTAATAAATACAATTTTTTAACAATAAATTATAATTACTTATAAATAAGTATTCGAAATTAAATAAAACGTTCATTTTCAGAATTAATAATCCTGTGTGTTAATAGTTGTTTATAATTACTACGAATTAAAGTTTACTATTATATAATTTATTATATTCACATAAATTATTGGATTTCTGTACTTTAATTAAAAGTAATTATTATGTCAAAATTAAATGAAGTTCTTCACAATATAATTTACTGTCAACGAATAAATTTTATACCTATTCCAAAAACTTCCAAGTGATTTGTTTGCACTTGTAACATATTTCCTAACTTCAGGCTAATGCAGTTAATATCACTTATACAATATATTAGAAATTAACTAAAACTTATAACCTGAAAAGTTGCTACTTATTAATAGGCCTATTGTTAAATTCCTTCTGTTACCTCACACTCTCCTGATATATAGGGATCTTGTACAAATTTTCAATCGTTAATTAAAAAATACGTTTTTATTCATCCAATCAAGTTCAAATACATTTTTTTTTAACCTATAGTAGATGACAATTAATGTTAAAGCAGTTTTTTTCAGATATTTATTCACTAACTAAATTATAAAAATTTGAGGGAGGGTCTAGTTCAGATTTCGAACTGGGTATCTTCATGATCAAACTTTAGCGCTTTTTGAGACTGGGCCAACTTTTCTAAATTAGAAATAAACTTCCTAAATATCTATATACAAAACCTCAATTATATAAACCTAAATTTTACCGTCGTTACCACACAATATCATAAATAATACTCTAGGATTAGAAATAAATGAAATAAATAAAATAAACAAACCAACTGGATTAACTAACTTTCCTTCACAAGAGAACATTCCGAAACGAAAGTGAAAAGAAACTACAACACAATTAAAGCGACAAAAATAAGGCATAAAAAAATTAATAAATAAAAACAATTGACTAACACCATACATAGAAAGGAAAATGTAAAATTGCAAAAAACATCCGCTTTCTATCGGTCCACTTAATATTGTTATTATGACATATGCATATACATATTTATAATAATTGTAATTATAAAATAAAAAATTTTCTTACTTGATTTAAGTATGAATTGACTTTAAGAAAATTTTTATATTACTTATTTTTCATTTTAAAAAGAAAAACTTGAACATATAATAGGGCACTGATATATAAAACATGAGTAAAGTTTAAATGCTTGTTTACGTTCTGCAGATCAATATATAAGTTCCTGTGTGAATTCAGCATAAAAAAAAATATATATATATATATATATATATATATATATATATATATATATATATATATATATATTATATATATATATGTATATGTATATATATATATGTATATATATATATATATATATATATATATATATACTGTATATATATATATATATATATATATATATATATATATACGTATATACGTATATATACATATATATATACATTTTTTTTATTTTGACAAATGAAAATAACAGATTCTACGATACGTTTTGACCTATGATGTTTGACACTTTCTAATCCCAATATTGTTTTACACAAATTAAAATATTATTCAGTAAAATATCAATTACATTATTCCACACAATTGTTTGCTTTTTCTGCTTCTGGACAATATATTATTATATGTGTTTCAGGAAACCCTGACCATTTAAGAATTTCTAAACAACAAGTAAACAAAACATTTAAAAGGTACAAAAAGAGTTGTTTTTGCTATAATTTCCTTTGTAGGTGATTCTTTTGCAATCGAAATGTACGAAATTGAAATAAAAATTGTTTGGAGTTAGAAAACATTATTTATTTAAATGCAAAATAACACCAAAGTTTCTAAATGCTGTTAAACGACAGGAATCAAGTTATAATAGCCGCAGAAAGGGAACACATGTGGAACTGAAATATGTATAGTGGAAAATTTATTTCAGAATTATTTATTTCTGAAATTCCTAATTAGAAAAAAAACACCACTGCTCTAAATTGTTAAATGACGACAAGATTTGCAAATAAAGTAAAATAAACCGACGCTGAAAGGAATGCATGTATATATACATATATATATATATATATATATATATATATATATATATATATATATATATATATAGAGAGAGAGAGAGAGAGAGAGAGAGAGAGAATATCAAATATGTTTTACTGTTAGAATTATTTTTAAGAGCAAATAATACACAATTACAGGAATAATTTATTGAACAATACATTCAAAGCTTTTCGTTGGTTGACATTACCAACATGGTAATGTCAACCAACGAAAAGCTTTGAATGTATTGTTCAATAAATTATTCTTGTAATTGTGTGTATTATTTGATCTTAATATATATATATATATATATATATATATATATATATATATATATATACAGTAAACTCCCGATTATCTGTGGAATAGGGTGGCCCGGCAACGCCGGAAAACGAATTCCCCGGATAATCCGCTATGAACAAAGAATACGCAAAACGATCGATAATCAATTATTATACCATACGATACACAAATAATGACCCCGGTTAATGCAATTCACAAATATAATCTTCAGAGGACAAAATAAATACAGAAAATAATTTAAAATGTCGATGTATTTGATGGATTATAGCATGTACATTTATATGTCTAACTATTTACAATACGTACATAAGTATATGTCAAAAGTAAGTATGTATGTACATATGTAATTTCCTTCACACATAATACTTTCACTTTTTAACAAAAAAATCTGTCACGTTCGTCTGTTTTTTTGTGAGCATTGATTTAGTTTTCAAATATTCTGTGTGCTATATTTAATGTGCGATCTAAGTATCTTGAGAACCATTTTGTCGGAAAGTGTCTACTAGTGTCACGTGTGTCATAAAGATCGATAATGTATATGACAGACATGGATAATGCATATGTCACTTCCTAGACTATTTATAGCCGAGATTAGCTGGCATTTGTTTACAATCTTATGATACACATTAGGTTTTCGGGCGTCCAAGCATTTTGTCATTGTCTCTTTTATACAGTAGTCTACTCGCCCCTTTTATTTCGCTGGTTCGGGTCGGGATGCTTCCCTTTCAATGTGAAAATTAGTACGTACATATTTACATTTATATTCCCTTAATCTTAACTTATATTAAACATTATATGTATTTACATCGTAATTCATCGTTTGGAAATTTAAACAAATGAATCTGATTGGAATAAAAATTGGTTATTTGTAAAACAATGGCAGACCCCGGATAATCCGCAAACCGGTTAATCCGCCCACGGATAATCGGGAGTTTACTGTATATATATATATATATATATATATATATATATATATATATATATATATATATATATATACACACATAATATATATATATATATATATATATACATATATATATATATATATATATATATATATATATATATATATATATATATATATATATATATATATATATACATCCCGCTATCAATATGGCAGCATTTCATTTTGCAACCATATGGCAGCCACTTGAAGGAGTGAAGTATATATGTTTTTCGTCGTGTATAATTTATTTCTAATAAATATGATACTACTCCATGTACTTTAATTTCATAATATCTTAAAAATTCAAAATTGACTGAAATACTATCAATACGGCAGCATTTCATTTAGGCATCAATATGGCAGCCAGTGTATATTTTCGTTCAGTCTAATAACAATATGGCAGCCGGTGTGTATATTATTCCCACGCCACTAACGATACGAGAACCAACAGTGTTGCCACTATGGTGCGACTGTCTGACTAGTCAAATGTTTATACTGTAAGACACTGGGTGTGTGTAATCACGGTGAAAACATAAACATTAGAATGTCCCTTCTTCATTTCAGCTGCCAATTATTTACTCAACTCACATAAGTCCTGGTTGTTAGTTTTCATAAACGTGTACAACTATCGAAAGCTGACGGGGATAGAAGTGAACAAAATTTAACGGGGATGGACACGTGGGGCTCTATGGGAGTTGTAAAGGAGTGACTTGGGGTCAAAATAACAGATGGCAAAAAAAACTAGATAATGATCAGCCGGCGGGTTTTAATGGTGCTGAGTCTTTTACCGTTATCGAACGTCATAGGGATATACGGGTGGTCCTCTATGGGAGTAGCAAATGATGAATTGGTGTATAAATGTGAGAAGGCAAAACAAAGCTAGAGTATGATCAATCTAAGTGTTTTTTCGGTTGCTGAATATAATACCGTCTTCCATATCAATCGGGAATGCACGGGTGTGGCTCTACGGGAGTAGAAAAGGGGTGAATTGGGGTAAAATTGTCAGAAGGCAAAAAAACAATGGAAAATGATCACTCGGGGGGTTTTAAAGGTGGTGAGTCTTTTACCGTTATCGAAAGTCAATGGAGATACACGGATGATCCTCTATGGGAGTAGCAAATGATGAATTGGAGTATAAATGTGAGAAGGCAAAACAAAGCTAGAGTATGATCAATCTTAGTGTTTTTTCGGTTGCTGAATATAATACCGTCTTCCATATCAATCGGGAATGCACGGGTGTGGCTCTACGGGAGTAGAAAAGGGGTGAATTGGGGTAAAATTGTCAGAAGGCAAAAAAACAATGGAAAATGATCACTCGGGGGGTTTTAAAGGTGGTGAGTCTTTTACCGTTATCGAAAGTCAATGGAGATACACGGGTGATCCTCTAAGGGAGTAGCAAATGATGAATTGGAGTATAAATGAGAGAAGGCAAAACAAAGCTAGAGTATGATCAATCGTAGTGTTTTTTAGGTTGCTGAGTCCAATACAGTCTTCCATATTAATCGGGAATGCACAGGTGTGGCTCTACGGAAGCAGAAAAGGGGTGAATTGGGGTAAAATTGTCAGAAGGCAAAAAAAACAATTGAAAATGAACATTCGGGTGGTTTTTAATGGTGCTGAGTCGTTTACCGTAATCGAACGTCAATGTGAATATACGGGTGACCCTCTATGGGAATAGCAAATGATGAATTGGGGGTATAATTGTGAGAAGGCAAAAAAAAAACTAGAAAATTATCAATCGTAGTGTGTTGGTGGGTACTGAGTCCAATACCACCTTCAATATTAAACGGGGATGCTCGGTTGTTGCTCTACGAGAGTAGGAAATTGGTAAATTGGGGTAAAATTGTCAGAAGGCAAAAAAACAATTGAAAATTATCATTCGAGTGGGTTTTAATGGTGCTGAGTCTTTAACCGTTATCGAACGTCAATGGGGATACACGGATGACCATCTATGGGAGTAGCAAATGATGAATTGGGGTATAATTGTGAGAAAGCAAAAAAAACTAGAAAATGATCAATGGTAATGTTCTGGAGGGTGCTGAGTCCAATACCGCCTACAATATTAAACGGGGATGCTCGGTTGTTGCTCTACGAGAGTAGAAAGGGGTAAATTGGGGTAAAATTGTCAGAAGACAAAAAAACAATGGAAAATGATCACTCGGGGGGTTTTAAAGGTGGTGAGTCTTTTACCGTTATCGAACGTCATGGGGATACACAGATGATTCTTTATGGGAGTAGCAAATGATGAATTGGAGTATAAATGTGAGAAGGCAAAACAAAGCTAGAGTATGATCAATCTTAGTGTTTTTTCGGTTGCTGAATCCAATACCGTCTTCCATATCAATCGGGAATGCACGGGTGTGGCTCTACGGGAGTAGAAAAGGGGTGAATTGGGGTAAAATTGTCAGAAGGCAAAAAAAACAATTGAAATGAACATTCGGGTGGTTTTTAATGGTGCTGAGTCGTTTACCGTAATCGAACGTCAATGTGAATATACGGATGACCCTCTATGGGAATAGCAAATGATGAATTGGAGGTATAATTGTGAGAAGGCAAAACAAAGCTAGAGTATGATCAATCTTAGTGTTTTTTCGGTTGCTGAATCCAATACCGTCTTCCATATCAATCGGGAATGCACGGGTGTGGTTCTACGGGAGTAGAAAAGGGGTGAATTGGGGTAAAATTGTCAGAAGGCAAAAAAAAACAATTGAAATGAACATTCGGGTGGTTTTCAATGGTGCTGAGTCGTTTACCGTAATCGAACGTCAATGTGAATATACGGATGACCCTCTATGGGAATAGCAAATGATGAATTGGAGGTATAATTGTGAGAAGGCAAAACAAAGCTAGAGTATGATCAATCTTAGTGTTTTTTCGGTTGCTGAATCCAATACCGTCTTCCATATCAATCGGGAATGCACGGTTGTGGCTCTACGGGGGTAGAAAAGGGGTGAAGTGGGGTAAAATTGTCAGAAGGCAAAAAAACTATTGAAATGAACATTCGGGTGGTTTTTAATGGTGCTGAGTCGTTTACCGTAATCGAACGTCAATGTGAATATACGGGTGACCCTCTATGGGAATAGCAAATGATGAATTGGAGGTATAATTGTGAGAAGGCAAAAAAAACTAGTAAAAGATCAATCGTAGTGTGTTGGAGGGTGCTGAGTCCAATACCGTCATTAAAAGCTAATGGGAATATGAGGGTGTGGTTCTACGGGAGTAGAAAGGGTGGTTAATTTTTATGAAATGTCAGATACTAGAAAAATGTCTAGTAAAATAATACTCTGGGTTTGTAAGGGGTGACTCCAATTTCGTCATCGAAAGTCAAGGATAACGCACGTGTGAGTTTTCGAGAGTGCGATTCCAGACACTGTTAAAAAATAGCGGGAAAGTGTGATTAGTCATATGTTTGGAACGGAAGATGAGTGGAAGCTAGGCACAATCATAAATATTAGACTATTCATTCTTATCATCAGCTGTCGTAATCTGTAAGCAAGTTAGACAGATTGTAATGTATTTTATTGAGCTCATGCAGTTCCATATAAAACGAGTTTAGGCCTACTTTTCTTGTTTCAATTTTGTTTTACCTTCTAGCTCCTAATATACTTGTGCGACAAGTCGTTTGCGAATAAGATATTGAACCATGTAATAGATTAGTCAATATTCTATTTTACAACCACTGTTGAACTTATCTCTAATTTTAATTGTTTAATTTAAAATCATTGGGTTATGAATATTTCTTATACAAGTGTTTGATTGTAAATGTTTGCTGTTAATTTATTGAAATATTTACAAGCACAGTCAAGCGCTTTGCAAGTGTCACAAGATCCTGCTCAAAGAGAGAGATAAAAATTAGATACGATAAAACTCTGTTAGTGTTATTATAGCAAGTTCAACCTTTCTGTGTTCAAATACACATGCTGTTGCCCATGTTATATTACAAATATTGTTGACCCTTTGTGTTCTAGGATTATATCGTGTAATACTTGTGGTACAATTAATAGATCGATGATAAGACCTGTTATATACATATTATGTTGAAAATATTTAATTTTGTGTGTGGATATTTTTAAAAATTACAAATAATAAAGTAAGTAAAAATTTATGTTTTGATGTAGTAATTTAGAAAACTGTTCGTAATTCAGGACAAAGGGAAGATTTTATCAGTTAATTCATAGAATTCTTACCGGTGGCTTGAAACTCACTTTACAGTTTGTTGTCTATCAAATGCCGAATGAGTATAGTTATTAAAGGTAAGAGTTTGATTTCTCCATTCATACAGTGATTTTAATTCTTATACAAAATATCGTGAACCAAATTTTTCACATTCAACTTTATTAATGTAAACGCAAAAAATTAAGAACTATTATATTTTGTGAAAATTCCAATTCCATAGCGTTTATAAGCAATATTATTTTAATACCTCATTTAAAACGCTACTTTTGATCTAAGGGAAATAAACATTGATTTAACAAATTATAAGTCAACCTTATTTTACGAAAATGAAAACCTTGGGAAACCCCCTTAATGTGGATATTTTTTTTTTTAACTTGGGGTTAGGGTAAATGTTTCTTAGTTTAATAATGTTTACTACTTTGATCTAAAGTAGGTTAAATAGAAAAGTATATATTTTATGATTTTAAAAACATAAAATTCTATTTACTGTTGTCTTTATAAAAAAAAGAATAACCAATAATAATGTTTTTTCAAATTAAATGTTAATGTAATATTTGTAATGTGGAGCATACATTTAGTTGCAGTGATTTCGGGTTATCACTAAAGCATTTTACGGACAAAAATTATAATAAGATATTACGTCAGACCACTTGAGGTGAGGGTCCGGGATGTAATGAAATTTTGTATTTCAAGTGATTTCTACTATATTTTATTACACTTTCAATGATATATGATATTTTTGTCAATAATAACATAATATATTTTTTTTCATCCAAAATTTAAAAAAATTGTTACAAAAATATAAATAATGTAGCAAAGAAACGAAACTTAATATACAAAATTGTGTAGATATAATATGAAATTAAGAATGAAATAATAATTGCAAATTTTATATTACTTATAACACTAGTTAACTAAATGACTAATAAATATAAAACGAGAAAATATATTAAAAGGGAAACCTTGTGTTTAAACAAGTATTTATTTTTCTTAACCTATATATAAATAGAGAAAAAAAGTAACAAAATAATGTAAACCTAAAAACTTATTAATTAATGAAGAAATAGTTTTAAAAATCAACTTCGATGAAGGTAAAAACACTGAGTACAACTTCATTAATCCAGATATTGTGGCTGAAACTGAAGACGCACCTGGCAACCAACACCACCTATAAGTTCCTATCAAGCCCATGCCACGGGGATTAACAAACACTGTGTCTGTGTGGTGATCAATTTCTGCGACGAATGAATGTAAAGGCCAATTTACATCTGTTCTAATTTAGCTTAGACGTAATGGCGATACATTTCTTACTTTATTTCAAAAACTTCTTCGATATATTGTATCACCTTTACCTCAGGTAGGTAACCAGAAAAATCTACCTTTATTGTACATTGTAAATAAAAGAAGGCTTTTATTTGGTCGAATCTCATCTAATGGTAATTTCTTGCTCACGTAGGCCCATTGAACACGTCTATATTTTATAGGTTCAAACGAGCACAAATTACCATTTTCGGGTAAAAAAAATAAACATTGAAATAATAGTATTTCTGTACTTACGACAGCCAAATGTAACCAAAAACTGTAAGGATATAGTTATTCCCAATGTATATTACATTGTAGCTAGGCATCACGGTGAAAAACGTTTTCGGTAAGCAATGTAATACATCTCTTTTATTTATCCACCATATTTGATTTGTCATAAGTTGTTATAGGTACAAATGTGTTTCAGTAAAGACCTATTTTTTCTAAAAGTTCTTCTTTAACTACATTCATTAAATTTTCCTGGTAGTCGTTGTTGGCAGGTGAAAACATTTCTTTAATTCCTCTCTTAGATATTTTCTGAAAGAATGACATTTCACCTTGATTGTGATGTTACTTTCATCAAGACACGTTGAATGCACCTGAAAATATATCTGATAAGATTTAAGTATATTTTAATCTTCTTCTTTAATTCTATCTTTAACCGTATCCCTCCTGGCTCGCATATCTACAATTTGATTTATTATTATTATTATGGTGAAATAATTTACAAATATTTTGGCAAATATAGCTAGTCTTCAAAAACTAGCTGTAAAATAGCGTTATGCAGAGTGACAGAATAAAATTAGTCTCTATGATGGTATTTCTTGTTAAAAAAACAAGACGTAAGAGATAATGACTGTTTTGTAGATTTTTTTCACTTTAAAAAATCTCTCCGTTCTTCGGTCGACATGTTAAATACATTTTTATAGTTAATATCAGAATGATTTTAGTTCGTTCGGCTGTGTCTGATCTCAAGACAAAGTCTGCTAATACTCAATCACTTCTCAAAACTGTCTCCTTTGTTTATATATTTTACGAATCCTACCACTAGTTTGTAATAACTCCTAATTACAGACTTAATATTTCAATTTGAATATTCTCTATTCTTCGTTGATAGAAAATTACTTCAGTTAAGCAACCTTAACCAAGAGCTTATATAACGTTTTGTAGTCAATCTTTAGACGTTGATAATCATAAATATTTACTACCGATGATCACGGTAATTTTTCACTATACTTTAGATTTACTGATAATCTCGTTTTATTTTTATGGTAGGCGAACAAAAAGACTATCTA
Organism: Prosapia bicincta; assembly: GCA_036971475.1. Lineage (NCBI taxonomy): Eukaryota > Metazoa > Arthropoda > Insecta > Hemiptera > Cercopidae > Prosapia > Prosapia bicincta. The sequence goes on from JBAIZL010000004.1 coordinate 126,791,390, forward strand.
CGATCAAAACATTGGGCGTCCTGATAAAGATTACAACGGGCATCGGCTTTTTTTTAGCTATAATTGCCGATACTTGTATGGTATTCATATCGTATGGTATCCTCTCAAGCAAGAATCAGTGCAGTAGTCTTGAAGAGCCAAGCAACATTAATTTATGTATGTACTGTAATCAATAAAGTTCTACAAACGTATTTTGTGCATTCTTAATTATAGTATTACGGTTCATTAGAACTTCTGTTTTTTTCTAGTGTACAGGAAGCTATTTCCGTATAATCCGACGGTGTCTCGGTCCCATCTACCTCGAATTATCCATGCACTACTGTATTTGTTTCCGTACCAATGATCACCGTACTTGAAAACAGTTTTTTATGCAACTCTAAAGTGAGTGAAAATCCCATAGGCATTAAAGTTACTCTTGAGACTAGAATTTCGAGGATAAACATAATAGATTTATTACATTGCTTACCGAAAACGTTTTGATTACTGCAATATACATTGGGAAGAACTATTTCCTTACATATAATCTTCAGAGATGTAGAAATAAAGAATTTTAAATATTTACCATTGCTTAAACCGCCTGAACTGCTCTCTAGTTTAATTGGCATATTAACACCTATGATACATGTAAGTACTTAAAATGTTTTGCCCTTATGTTCATAGAATCTGTGTATATATCCACGTGTTCTTTCTTTGCTACATTATTTATATCTTTCAAACTATTTTTGAGTATTTTGGATGAAAAAAAATATAATCTTATTATTGATAAAAATGATGTTGTATGGCCTATAAATAACGCTAGTTCTTTAATACCTTGGTCATTTATTTGGAAGAGTTGAGATAATGTTGCCAAGTGTTTCATTAGAGTCCTCGATGTAAGTACTTCAGGAATTTATAAACATGCTATTTTAGCATGCTTTTGTAAAACTTTATAAATAATTATGCGGTTACTGGTATTTGTGTTTGCAAAAACGCAAGTGTTATCGTCAAGAACGGAATTATTTCTTGAACTTATTAGCAAATAAATATAAATTCCTAATATAAAAAAAATCTCATAAAAATTGACACTCGGTAGTTTACGAGACTGTACCACTCCCATTATAATACATCTGTCAATTTCTTCAAACATACACTGTTGGTTCGCTGCAAAGGACATACAGCTGTGGATTCTCGACCTTATCTTGGAGAGAACTATGCTGTGTATTTACAGACACAATTATGATATGGAAACATAAACAGCCGACACTCCGAAAGACATTCTGACGCGTTTGTTTACTTGATGACCAAACTTATCTTAATGGTCCGGTGAATGCATCTCGTTCATTTCCCTTGGTGCTCTTAGATACTATAGGATCGATAAAGTATTTATTTTTTAATTTAACTTGCTTTTCAAATTAATTGTCATATCATCTCTTTCCGATTTTAATAATCTAAAAGTGACTATTATTTGCTGTATATTGTTACAATTTGGTAACATTGCAAACATATTAACACTTGTATTAACAGATGTAACACTTAATATGGCCTACGCCATATATATTCACTAAACGTTAATACCAATGTATTCAATAAACATATTAATAAAATAAAATAAAGACTACCAGCGGCTGAAGTCGAGGATAGAAACAAATGTTTCCGTCTATATACGACCATTTTGACGCTGGGAGAATACGATAAAATATTTACGTTTACGCCGTATGTAAATGAGAGAAAGAGATGGAAAAGATAGAATGCAGAAAGTCAGTTTTTCGGGCATTCGTCCACGAGAGTACTTGTCGAGTGCGAGGCTTTATCTTTGTATGGCTTGGGGCCTATGTTTGTTTACACCAGACAGTTTGATATCGTAATATAAACTGACAACACTCGCACAGATGTCATTTAGGTTCATGTATACAATACAGAGATTAACGAAAGATGATTCAGTATTTATTGACCTTTAACTTCCGTCCTGCACATTTCTGTCACATTAGTACTGCCGTTGTAGCTAACAGGCACGAAATTTCTAAGTGTGATTTATTGTGCGGTTTAACAATTTATCTTGCATTTACTTTATAAAAATTGATTTTGAATATTCTGGTTGCATGTGACTAGGGTAAACGTAGTTTTATGAGATCAGTTATATTTTATTTACTAATTGAAAACTGTAGTAAATAAAACCTTCTACAGATTTTAGCGCAGTTTAGCTAAAAAGACTTATAATCGCACGATAATTAACATACACTAATTATATCTTGTTCACTGATTGTACACACTTAACTTTATGTACAAGATAACATTTGACACATTATAAGCTTTATTTATGGAAACGCATTAGAAATAATAACTCAATTTTGACAGCAGTATTTACACAGCGGCTCAGAACATTCTAGACCAGGAGTCCTCACTAGGAATACTTTGAGAGCCAAACATTTTTCATAAAATTTTCCTGAGGGTCGCAAGTACAAGAGGCACTAAATAACTGACAAACAATATGATTATAACATACGTTTATTACATTACCAACATAAAAAAGTTTGAAAATGTCTTTTTTTTACTAAATTAATTCTTTGAAGTTGATAGGCGAAATCTTTCACAGTCCTCTAATATGGCATCTATGTTGGCAGGTTGGGAAGAAACTGAAATTCTTAAAATGTTCTCAACATTCTCACTTGTTGGCCTAGATCTGTACTTGGTTTTTACAAAAATCAGCTTACTGAATGTAGATTCAAAGACATAAGTAGATGAAAAAAACACACAATATTTTCTGAGCACATTCAAGTAAGTTAGGAAATTTGTCCTTTTCAACAACCCTCCGAAACTCATAGTGAGCTTTATTCTTCATCTTTTCTTCAAAAATACTTTTGAGTTCCGTATCGTTGTGAAGATCGATTAATTCATTTTTCAAATCCCTTCACATCCAAAAACAGAAAGATGAGCTACATTAGCTGATTTCATTGCCCATGGATTTTTTACCAAGCGAAATTGTACAGTTTCACGACATATCAAACATATGGCAGTCCCTTCTTTCTTACCTTTTGCACGTCTCCACCGTCACACGTTAAGTTGCGTTGCGTTGCGGTGTTGCCGATACTATTGCTTGCTAAACGTCAGTAAAGCCCCAGGCAAAGATACGGCGGGCGGGGTTTTTAACTTCAGTAGTTTGAGTAATTAATTAAGTTTAGTAAAACGATAGATTTTCAAAACACTCAGTAAATAAATATAATATTTATTTAAGTTCAATCCTAACCGTCTAAGGGCCGCAAAAAATCGTCCCGAGGGCCGCGTAGTGAGGATGCCTGTTCTAGACATATTGGCTGTTCAAAGTCAGCTTACAAAGTGTAACTAGTCCTTCTATTTTTTGTTGCTGGACAATTTCTACATTGTTTATAACAATTTATCTATACAAATAGAAAAATTTGTAAATTTCTGGAGGTTGCAGTTTTTCGAAATTATCTTCATCGTCTGATGCACTTCGTTGAGATTCGGTATCATGATCTTTTACTAAATTACTTCTGCACTCTGTTGCACAATTCCCCTATTCTCTTTAATGCCTTCTAAAAGTTGGTCATTAGATACAGCAACTGAATCACTGTCTTCTTCGGCTAACCCGTCGCTGATGGTCAGGCACGATGACGGTAGTTAAAGGTTAAGCTTGGCATTTGTAGATATTGGCATAATAGGTTTTCTGAATATATAAACTGATCAAGATAAGTCGATGAAATGATGTGGGTCAACAAATTCTCTTTGTCGTTTATTTTAAGTTGTATAAAGGTTGAAAAAATATAAGGTCTACTTATTTATAGTTTTTTTATTTACGGTTATAGTAGAAATTTTTCATTAACTGATGGTTGAAAAGTCATCCGCTGCCCCCGCTAACGATACCATCCTTTTTAAAAGAAAAAAAGAAAATAACACGAAAAGAGAGAAAATTAATTACCCGAAGAAGAATGAGAAAACAAACATAAATGTTTAGATAACCTAAGTAAAAATGGAAAGAAAATATATGACAATTAGGTAGACAATATACATTATTTTAAAAATTAAATAAAAAATTTAATTTTTATAAAATTATCAATTTGGGACAAACGGTTATCTTTTCAAATTGAATCGTTCGAGCATACAGTCTTTAAAATTCTTAAAGCACATGGACAGGCTGCATTGAAACACTGCTTCAAGCTATAAAGATTAGTTTGACAGACATGACGTAAACAAACGTGCTAGAACTGCTATCGGAGTGCCGCCTGTTTATATTTTCATATCACAAACATTTCTGTCAATAGATGTAGCACAGCTTCTGTCCAATACAAGGTCGGGAACCCGACTCTTTCTTTTGGTTATGTTGCATAGTTGGAAACATGCCAATTTCGGGCGATTTATTGTCAATGGGATATAATCACCCCTTGGTAACCCCTTACATCTTATTTTGATGACAAGGGACTAGGACCTTCGAAAATCTTCGAATGCCCATTTTTGGGCAATATTTTAGATTCTGGCACGTTTTATCTCAAATCACCGACAGCGACACCCGCAGTCCTATCCCGGATTGTACATGGCCAACTTCGGTGCTAGGATTAGACTCAGCATCATTAAAAACCCCCAGTGATCATTTTATATCGATCTCTTGGCCTCTGACCTTTTTACACCAATTCTCCCTTTGCTACTCCCGTAAATCCTACACCCGTCCCTCCCTGGTGTCTTTCGATGACGGCATTCAATTCAGCATCCTCAAAAACCTCCGAGTGGTAAATTTCAAGTAATTTTTTGACTTTTGACATTTTTACCCCAAATCATCCCTTTGGCACTCACGTAGAGTCACATACGTCCATCCCCGGTGACTTTCGATGACGCCATTGATATCAGCACGCTCAGAAACCCCCGAGTGGTTATGTTCCAGCGATTTTTTATACTTCTGACATTTTCACCCCAATTTACCCCATTGCTAGTCGCGTGGAACCACACCAGTGGATCCCCGGTGACTTTCGGTGACGGCATTGAATTCCGTATAATCAAAAATTCCCGAGTTCTTATTTTCTAGTACTTTTTTGACTTTTGACATTTCTCCCCAAATCATCCCATCCCTTTGGTACTAACGTAGAGTCACAACCGTCCATCCCCGGTGACTCTAGATGACGTCATTGAATTTAGCATCCTCAGAAACCCCCAAACTGTCATTTCCCGCGATTTTTAGGCATCTGACATTTTGACCCTAATTCAACCCCATTGGTGCATGGGTTTAGCCTCACCAATACATCCCCGGAGACGGCATTGAATTCAGCGTTCCCAAAAACCTCCGTGCGAATATTTTCCATGCGATTTTTTGACTGCTGACATTTTCACCCCAATTCACCCCTTTGGTACTCGCGTGGAACCACACCAATGCATTTCCGGTGACTTTCGATATCGGCATTGAATTCCACCTCATCAAAATTCCCAGAGTTGTTATTTTCTAGTATTTTTTTGACTTTTTAAATTTCTACCCCAAAATCATCCCTTTGACACTTACGTAGAGTCTCATCTGTCCATCCCCGGTGACTTTCGATGGCGGGATTGAATTCAGCATCCTCAAAAACCCCCGAGTGGTTATGTTCCAGCGATTTTTTGAATTTTGACTTTTTCACCCCAACCACCCCTTTGGTACTCGCGTGGAACCATACCAGTGCATCCCCGGCGACTTTCTGGGACGGCATTAAATTCCGCCTTACCAAAAACCCCCGAGTGGTTATTTTCTAGTTATTTTTTGACTTTTGACTTTTTTACCCCAAATCATCCCTTTGGTACTTACGTAGAGTCACATCCGGTCCATTCCCGGTGACTCTAGATGACGCCATTGAATTTAGCATCCTCAAAAACCCCCGAACGGTAATTATCCCGCGATTCTTAGATATCTGACACTTTTACCCTAATTCAACCCCTTTGGTACATGGATTTAGCCTCACAAGTACATCCCCGGAGACTTCCGATGACGGCATTGAATTCAGCATCCTCAAAAACCCCCAAGCGGATATTTTTCAGCGATTTTTTGACCTCTGACATTCTCACCCCAATTCACCCCTTTGGTAGGGGCCTACTCTCGTGGAACCACACCAATGCATTACCGGTTACTTTCGGTGAGGGCATTGAATTCCGCCTCATCAAATTTCCCCCGAGTTTTTATTTTCTAGTAATTGTTTCACTTTTTACATTTCTAACCCAAATCATCCCTTTGGCACTCACGTAGAGTCTCATCTGTCCATCCCCCGTGACTTTCGATGGCGGCATTGAATTCAGCATCCTCAAAAACCCCCGAGTGGTTATGTTCCAGCGATTTTTTGACTTTTGACTTTTTTTCCCCAAATCATCCCTTTGGTACTTACGTAGAGTCACATCCGGTCCATCCCCGGTGACTCTAGATGACACCATTGAATTTAGCATTCTCAAAAACCCCCGAACGGTCATTATCCCGCTATTCTTAGGCATCTGTCATTTTTACCCTAATTCAACCCCTTTTGCACATGGGTTTAGCCTCCCCAGTACATCCCCGGTGACTTTCGATGACGGCATTGATTTCAGCATCCTCAAAAACCCCCGATTGGTCACTTTCCAGCGATTCTTTGTCCAATTCAAATATATACATTACGTAGTACGATTGATATCCATGTGGATGCCAGCAATGTTGCCAAGTTTGTGGCTGCCATAATGTTAGAGAATGGTTGAAATATACAGTAAATTTATATACAGGAGGCGACTATGCTGCCCCTGGCGGAAATGTTACGAACTTGTGATATACAAATCCCGTTCACTCTGCTATCAATACGAGCACCGTTTGGTTATTACAAATTATTTTTTAAAAATTCAGAACGACCATAGAACTTCCAAATACAGTATAGCTTCAATAAAACACTTCTTTTTACACTTATTGACAAGGTTTTTATTTCGATTATTGTCAGAGGGTGTTACATTACCATGGATTACTATGTGGCAGCCGTATACGGCTGCCACAAGTACCCGGCTGCCAGTTTGAATGCAAAATGACCAATGTATGGTCTCCGTATTGTTAGCAGGCTGTATATATATATATACACACACATATATATATAGGTATAATTTTAACTCTTAGTCGTAAGTTAGTAGAACCTATTGATTTTTATTTATATGAAACAATAAATATTACAAGAATTTTACTTCGTTTTTAATTGTATATATATATATATATATATATATATATATATATATATATATATATATATATATATATATACATACATATATATATATATATATATATATATATATATATATATATATTTAATTTGAAAATTTAAAATTTAAATTTAAAGTTCTCAAATTATTGAAAATATTGACTAGTAATTTAACGTTAACTATTTCTTAACCTGTAATACAATGAACAACTCAATAATCCAACCTGTAACGATTTATCACGATCAAAATATACATGCCTATTAACCTCCCAAATTATGCAATATTGAACAAAATTTCATTTTAATTTCCTTCTTTTTAGTTATGTGGTGCTATTTATCTTTCATTATTTTTGAATAATTATTCATATATTTTATTTCAAAATTATAATCAAATCTCTCCTTTACTTTCATAAAATTTTCATTTAAATTTATTTGTTTTAAACATTTATCCCTAATTTACATTTTAATACTTTACATTTGTTTGAAAAATATTTTCAAAATTTATAGAGTATTAATTCTTGTGTTACTACCAATCATAATTTAATTTATTTTAATCTTCTTTGAATTTATTTCCTTCAAAATTATATTTGTATAATTTTTTACCCAAGTTATTTTCTATAAATTTATCCACTTTAAATTTTAATTTAATGAATTAATTTCTAATAATTATATCTTGTCAACAAAACATTTTGGATGAACAAAAATCATTTGTGAAAAACCACATAGATTTTATATAAAATAGACATGATATAATAACATTTTTAAAACTAACAGACTTATAAATCTAAACATGTTCATATATCAAATGTGAAATTATTGTCGCATTGTTATAAATTTTACCTTATTTCCTTTAGTAATTTCAATTAATACCATTTTGAAAATTTATGTTTACTTTGCAAGTCTCAGCTTTTCGAAGTCATTTAAAATTTTTTAAATCAACTAAAATTTTCTAGAGTCTTTTTAGACTGCTTCTTATTTAATTTAAATTTATTTTGAAAGTAAAAATAAAATTTTTAATTTTTTTTCTAAAATTGATTTAAAAGTTTTAAAATCTCAAGTAAATTTAATTTATCAAAATTTGAAAATTTAAAGACAACCAAAGACAGTCCTAATATGATTGCCAGTCCACGTCCACAGGAATCCTTTCCTTTGAACAGCCCTCGGTCCGGTGTTTTGATCCTCGATCCGGTCTGTCCTTGGTCCAGGGTTCGCATCTCCCTCTCGCTCTCTCTACTCCTTGACTCGTCGCTCTCGCTCCGCGTAGGCGCCTTTTTGTTTCGACGCACAAATTGTTTTCTTTGTCTTGATAGTTGGGTTTTAATTTGATCGTATTTTATATTGTTTTGAAGAAATCTGTTGCTTAACGCTTACTATTCCTGCCTAATATTTACCTAATATATTTTTAAGGTTTGCATTGCTAAGCTTTATTTAACTTTTAAACTTGATTTTACTATTCTTGATATTTATTTCGACGTTACAAAACCACTACTGACCACAATTCTGAGCCTGACATCATACCTTCTTACGTGTTGTTTCCAGACTGACTTAGCCTTGGTTAGCGTCCCACCAGCTAGAGGCTTTTGATATCCCTGGCTCTGCATACTTCCCACGGCTATAGATTACACATTCCTTTTCTATCGTCTTTATGAACAAATAATCTATTTTGCATTACACATTCCTTTTCCATCGTCTTTATGAACACATAATCTATTTTGCATTATACATTCCTTTTCCATCGTCTTTATGAACAAATAATATATTTTGCATTACACATTCCTTTTCCATCGTCTTTATGAACAAATCATCTATTTTGCATTATACATTCCTTTTTCATCGTCTTTATGAACAAATAACCTATTTTGCATTACACATTCCTTTTCTATCGTCTTTATGAACAAATAACCTATTTTGCATTACACATTCCTTTTCTATCGTCTTTATGAACAAATAATCTATTTTGCATTACACATTCCTTTTCCATTGTCTTTATGAACAAATAATCTATTTTGCATTACACATTTCTTTTCTATCGTCTTTATGAACAAATAATCTATTTTGCATTACACAATCCTTTTCTATCGTCTTTATGAACAAATAATCTATTTTGCATTACACATTCCTTTTCCATCATCTTTATGAACAAATAATCTATTTTGCATTACACATTCCTTTTCTATCGTCTTTATGAACAAATAATCTATTTTGCATTACACATTCCTTTTCTATCGTCTTTATGAACAAATAATCTATTTTGCATTACACATTCCTTTTCTATCGTCTTTATGAACAAATAATCTATTTTGCATTACACATTCCTTTTCCATCGTCTTTATGAACAAATAATCTATTTTGCATTACACATTCCTTTTCTATCGTCTTTATGAACAAATAATCTATTTTGCATTACACATTCCTTTTCTATCGTCTTCATGAACAAATAATCTATTTTCACTTCAATTCCTCTAACTTTGTTTTGCTGCTATTTAACGATTTTTTCATAACTTTAGATTATCTCAGATTTCTACGGCTGATCAAAATGAAATGTCGATGGTATTTCTACGTGAAAATTGGCGATTGACATAATTAAACATGGCCTTTGTCACTGGGAAATTACATCGCGTCTCTTTCAAAATGACTTTACTCTTAGATTTTAAGTTCAGATAAATCATTTCAAAGTATTTTGTTCAATAATTATTCAAAATTAATCATTTCTAAATATTTAATTTCTCTTAACAAACGTTTCCACTTATTTGGACCGTTATACGCGCGCGCGGTTTGTGTGCAAGTGTGTGTGTGTGTATGTGTGGTGTGTGTGTGTGTGTGTGTATGTGTGGTGTGTTTGTGTATGTGTGTGTGTGTGTGTGTGTGTGTGTGTATGTGTGTGTGTGTGTGTGTGTGTGTGTGTGTGTGTGTGTGTGTGTGTGTGTGTGTGTGTGTGTGTGTGTGTGTTTGTGTGTGTGTGTGTGTGTGTGTGTGTGTGTGTGTGTGTGTGTGTGTGTGTGTGTGTGTCTGTGTCTGTCCGTGTTTGTGCTTGTGAAAATGTATTACTTATAGAAACAATCTTAACATACATTTACAAGCAAGAATCTTAGTTAATTTATTATGATCAACATTTCTAGGCTGTAATAATACCGTCAATAACTGAAACGGTATATATTTTTGTTATGTATTTAAATAAACTAATTAGTTAAAAAAACCGTAAATTAGTAACCTGTTTCAAATACCGACCTTTCATATATCCAACAGTATGATCCACTTAAATAGCAAGACAAGACCTGTACCTTAGAGAAGCTTTGATACTTACTGGTCGAAACCAACGAGCGATATGATTAATTATGTCAACGTCTTCTGTCCTTACCGAAACTCTGAATAATGAAAGACATCAAAACAAGCTATGGAACTTTTGTGTCTTGAAATTACATACAATTTCAATGCCAGTAAACTTCTGTAACATACTTTACTACTACACAGTAGTAAATAATTCATTTAAGCCTTGGATATTCTTGCTAATTATTGCTTATATTGTTTGTCCAACTTGACTACAGAATCGATTCATACCCTAATTAAATTACAGAATCGATTTGCAACTGCATTTGCAATTGTGAATATAAGTAGTTATGACCCCACTTGGGTGCGGACTACCCCTAACTCGGCCTGTATTTAACCTAGGACTATAGGGGTAGTTTTGGATGATGCACCAGGTCGTCGCGCCCATGACCGTAGCCTTGGGGGTGGGTTCGACCACGTTTAGAGGGGTGGGGGGTAGTTTTTCGAAAAAAATAAATTCCAACCCACTGACCTAAGCTAGCCAAACTGCATCTAACCTAACCTACGTGTGGGGGGTGTCCTCAGCTACGTTCAGGAACTTCCCCGGGGGTAGCTCCGGGGGTAGATTCGGGGTTGGGGGTAGTTTTCGAAAAAATTTTGGAAAAACGTGTCTTGACTGGTAGGGTGAGTCTAGAGTGTATTATCGCCACGGTTGGGGGTAGTTTCACCTAGGGGTAGTTTTTAATTAAATATGAAAATTCCAAAAATCGATCGGCTGGATCAACAGACAGTACGGGATATGTCTAGAGTCCATTATGGACCGTTGCGGGGTGGTTTCACCAAGGGGTAGTTTTTAAATAAAATATGAAATTGCCAAAAATCGATCGGTTGGATCAAATGACTGTATATGGTATGGCTAAAGTCCATTATGGACCGTTGTGGGGGCGGGGTCACCTGTGAGTTGTTTTCAGATTGCCAAAATTAATCGGGGTCCTAGGTAAAAAGTCACCTAGAAGCTAGCCCTCGGGTAAAGCCATCTCGAGGCCGGCCCTTAGGTTAAGTAACCCCGGAATAGCTCCGGTGGTGGGGGTAACTTTTGGAAAGATTTAATGGTTATCTGATGACGTATCAGCGCTTGAGCGAGTCTAGGCAAGTAGTAGGCTCACCCTAACTATAGTGGTCTGTCTACCCCTAAATGTATCGGGTGATGCGGGTCAAGGGGTATATGATTGCCAAACCCAAAAATTGTCTGTGCTACAAAATAATAAACAATGCAACAAAGACTTATCGCTTGAGGGAACACGTTTGGCCTACATAACCGGCAACCGTGTGTTAGATATGTGCAAACCTGCAGAGATAACACACTATCTTGGAGGTAGACCCACCCAAACCTCAGGCATAGCATCCCTGCAGCGGGAATTTAGCCAACCCAAAGCCGGCCCTTAAGTAAAGCCACCTGGAGAAAAGGGTTAATGTAAAGCTACCTTGGAGCCTGGTCTTAGGTAAAGCCTCTTTGGAGGTAGACTTTAAGTAAAGCTACCCAAGAGTCTGGCCAGGATGGTTGCTATATCAATTACAGCCTATCGACCATGACAAATACCTCCACCAATTCTTAGGTAAAGCTACCCTGGAATAGGGTCATAGGTAAAGTCATACTGGAGTCACCCAGGAGCTAGGCCTTAGGTATAGCCTCCATGGAGTATGGACTTAGGTAAATCCTGGCCCTTAGTTAGAGCCGCCTGGAGAAAGGCCTGAGGTAAATTCACACTAGAGTCAGGCTTTAAGTAAAGGCACCTTGGAGAAAGGCTTTAGGTAAATTCACACTAGAGCAAGGCTTTAAGTGAGGGGTAGTTTCTGATAATATATGAAAGCATCAAAAATCATAGGTTAGATCAAATGACCAAGGTTTCAACTAAACGCTAATTCCAATCCACCAACAAATAAGGTAAATTCAAATAGACTGTGCGGGGAATCGACCTATCACATTGCAGGGGCTCAGTAAGCCTACGCAACACAACGCATACGGTCGTTGTAAGACGTGCAGGCTTATATACCATGTTAAACCAACAAGCATGACAGCCCTATATACTGTGTTAAACCAACATGCATGTAAGCCTACATACATACTATGCTAAGCCGACATACATGAATCCATACATAGGCCTGCTATGTCGGTAAACCACTGGTTTTGATCTGCGCCTGACACACACATTTACACCTCTTCTATGTAAGGTAAAGCCTACCTTAGGTAAAGCCCTTCTATTAGGTAGAGCATCGGGCAAGCAACCGTATAATATGGGGAGTACTATATGGTATAGCTAACAATGCATACCACCATAGCTGTGTAAAGGCGGCCACCAATGCATAACCTATCACGCCCATGACGGTCAACAAATATTACAATATAATTTAAAAAAAAATTACGCAACCTATATACATACAGTGCTAAGCCAACATTCAGGCATATATACTATGTTAAACCAGCATGCAATATACTCTACATAGCCATATATACGCTGTTAAACCAATATGCAGGTTAACCTATATACATCCTGTATTAGGCCAATATCCCCGTTACCCACATAGGCCTATATAATATGTTAAGCCGGGATGAATGATAGCTTATATAGTGTGTTAAACAAATATGCATGTAAACCTACATAAATAATATGCTAAGCCTACATACTGTGCTAAACAGATATGCGTGTAAACCCACATACATACTATGCTAACCAACATGCATGCTATCATAGATAGGCGTATATACTATGTTAGGCCTACATACTGCATTAAACAAACATGTGTGTAAGCCTGCATACATATTATGCTAAGCCGACTTACATGAATCCCTAAATGTGCATACTATTAGGCCTACTATGTCGGTAAACCACTGGCCAAAGCCTATATGATCTGAGCCTGACACACATTTACACCTCGTCTATCAGGTAGAACCTGGCAACCGTATAATACGGGAAGTACTATATGGTATAGCTAACAATGAATAACCTATCACGCCCATGACGGTCAACAAATATTACAATATAATTTTTAAAAAAAAAGTCACGCAACCTATATACATACAATGCTAACCAATATAGGCATATATACTATGTTAAACCAGCATGCAATATACTCTAAATAGCCATATATACGCTGTTAAACAAATATGCGTGTAAACCTACATAAATACTATGCTAAGCCAACATGCATGCTATCATACTATGTTAGGCCTACATAATGTGTTAAACATATATGTGTGTAAGCCTGCATAGATATTATGCTAAGAAGACATGGGCCTACAACGTATAACAAATTATATCCAGTGCATAGTTTAGCTAATGGTTATCACACACTATCCTACAAGCTGCCCACAAATTACCACATAATACCTGATACATAGCCTGGCTAATCATTAACACATAGTATGCCCCAACACATAATATCCGGTGCATAGCCTCGCTAAATAAGCATAAACTCTCCAAAATTGGCTTATCAATTATGTATGGTCTAGATAGTCACACATGTCATTTCAAACGTCAGCTGGAAAGAAACACTAGCCTGGCTAATCATTAACACATAGTATGCCCCAACACATATTATCCGGTGCATAGCCTCGCTAAATAAGCATAAACTCCCCAAAATTGGCTTATCAATTATGTATGGTCTAGATATAGTCACACATGTCATTTCAAAAGTCAGCTGGAAAGAAACACTAGCCTGGCTAATCATTAACACATAGTATGCCCCAACACATAATATCCGGTGCATAGCCTCGCTAATGGTTAGCACATAGTAGCAGATGCTGAGCCTGGCTATGGAATATCACATATTATCCGATGTGTAGCCTGACTAATGGGTAACACATCCAATGCATAGCTTGGCTAATGACCAACATAAAGTATCCGATGCATAGCTGGGCTAATGGTTAACTAATAGTTATTTTTAACTATGGGTTAACATATAGTATCCGATAAGTAGCTTGACTATAGCCCAACACATAATCTCCAGTGCATAGCCAGGCTAATGTTCATCATGTAGTACCCAATGCATAGCTTGAGTATGGTTTAACAAACAGTATCCAAAGCATAGCTTGACTATGATTATCACATAGTATCCGATGTGTAGGCTGATTACAAACTAACACATAATATCCGATGCATAGATTGACTACAAGTTAACACAAAATATACGATGCCCGGGCTGACTAGGGTTTAACAAATAGTATCCGATGAGTAGATTGACTAAGGTTTATCTCATAGTATCCGTAGAGTAGGTCGATTACAAACTAACACATAATAATCATTGCATAGTCTGGCTAATGGTTATTAAATAGTACCTGTTGCATAGCTAGGCTAATGATTAACACATAGTACCCGATGCATAGCCTGACTAGGGCTAGCACATAGTATCCGAGGTATAGATTGACTAATGGTTAACACATGGCATCCAAAGCATAGCTAGGCTAGTGGATAACTAATGGTTAGTTTGACTATGGTTAACACACAGTATCCGATGCGTAGCTTAGCTAATGGATAACACACAGTACCTGTTGCATAGCTAGGCTAATGCGTATCACATAGTATCCGATGAATGGCTTGACTAAGGGTAATACACAGTATCCGATGTATAGCTTGACTATAGGTTAACAAATAGTATCCGATGAGAAGCTTGAATACAAAGTAACACATAATATTCATTGCATAGCTTGACTAATGTTCATCATATAGCACCCGATGTATAGCTTGACCATGGGCTAACACATAGCATCTGATGAGTGGCGTGATATAAGGTAATACATAGTATCCGATGCACAACTTAGGATCGAATATGACGTCATCCAGGGCGGAGAACAAGATGGCGGCTATGTTGATACCGTGTTCAAACGGGCTATGGCCAGTGCAGGCTAGATCAAATAACCAACGTTTCAACTAAACAACTGTCTTACGTTAAGTTTAACCGACCAACATACGCGAAGTTCAAACGAACAACATTTACACCAAGTTCAAATAGGCTACGGCTGGTGAAGGCTAGCTCAACGTCTCAGCTAATCAACGTTGAAAAAATTACGCTAATCAACCAACATCTACACCGAGGTCAAATGGGTTATGGTTAGTGAAGGCACTGGCAAAAGCTTTAGGCCTTAGACATAATTATAGCTATCAACGCATACCAAAATAGCTATGCAGAAACCGTCAAGGCCTTTATGATCTGGGCTCTACATATATTGTTTAGGTATGTTGTATCAGTTACAACATACTGACTAAGGCGAGTACCTCCATCTAATCTTAGGTAAAGCTACCCTGGAGTCAGACCATAGGTAAAGACACCGTAGAGTAAGGTCGTAGGTAAAGCTACCTTGGAGTTACCCTAGGTAAAGCAACCCCTGTGTCAAGCCATAGGTAAAGCCAGCTTAGAGTCGGGCCTTAGGTGAAGTTATGCTTGAGGCCGGGTCTCAGGTAAATCCTCTCTGGAATCAGACCTTAGGTAAAGCTACCTTGGAGTCAGGTCGTAGGTAAAGCTACCTTGTAGTCAAGTCGTAGGTAAAGCTACCTTGGAGTAGGGCCTTAGGTATAGCCACCCTGGAGAAAGGCCTTAGTTAAATCCACCCTGGAGAAAGGCTTTAGGTTAAAACCATCCTGAAGTCAGGTCTTAGGTAAAGCCACCTTGGAGTCATCTTTAGGTAAAGCAAGACCATAGGTAAAGCCAGTTTGGAGTAGTAAAACAGCTATCAATGCTTGCCCAATCTCAATAGTATACATCCTGTATTAAACCATTATGTACGTTACTCTACATCCTGTGTTAAACCAATAAGCGTGTAAACCTACATTCTTCCTGAAATAAGACAATATGGATGTTACCCTACATACTGTGTTAAGCCGATATGCACCTTACCTTACATAGCCCTACATACTGAGTTAAGCCTGTATGATTGTAAAGCTACTTTCCTCCCGAAATAAGACAATATGGATGTTACCCTACATAGTGTGTTAACCCGATACGCACTTTACCTTACATAGGCCTACATACTGAGTTAAGCCTGGATGAATGTAAAGCTACTTTCCTCCCGAAATAAGACAATATGGATGTTACCCTACATAGTGTGTTAACCCGATACGCACTTTACCTTACATAGGCCTACATACTGAGTTAAGCCTGGATAAATGTAAAGCTACATTCCTCCCGAAATAAGACAATATGGATGTTACCCTACATAGCCCTACATACTGTGTTAAGAAAATATGCATGTTAACCTACATTCCTCCGGTATTAAGCCAATATGTACGTAAAGCTACATAGCAACACATACCGTGTTAATCCAATTATCATGTAAACCTACATACATCCTGTATTAAGACATATGCAAGACACACCCTAATTAGGTCTACACCCTGTATTATCCAAGATGCACTTTACCCTGCGTACATCCTGTATTAAGTATATATGGATGTTAACCTACATAGTCCTACATATTGTGTTAAGTTGATATACCTGTAAATCTACACATATCCTGTATTAAGCCAATATGCATGATACGGTACATAGGCCTTCATAGTGTGTTAAGTCAATATGTAGTGTTGATATCATTATACACTTCATTACAGGTATAGATCATACACACAGAGCTCGACAAATAAATGCTTGTTTAAAACCTTTACAGTAATATTGTTAATCGCCAGCACCCGACCGCGATAGCACACTCTGAATTTATCAGCATAACCGCAGCAAATGACGTCAAACAAAATGTCGGACAAGATGGCGTCGGGACCATCGGCAGGTCATCTGTATAGGTTTAACTGTTGCCTGTATAGGTTTGCCACCTATACTTACTTTAACACTAGTCCATCTGCAGGGCTGGGCCTTCGGGCAGTTACATACTTGTGCCGTGTCCTGTGATCAGACGTTATTCAGGGGGTTCTCATTTCAAACAGGATTTATCTTTTATCCCCTAGGTGGAGTATCTTGTCTTCCCATCTACAGGGCATACTATGATAAAGAGGAAGATCATCACGGCCTCTAGCATGTCTAAGGTAGCACTTCCAATGTACTCTGGTACGGAAGAGGATCATCACGCCATCTGCCATGTACAAAGATATTGTGATGGGTTAGTTAGTGACCCCTCAGTTAGCCTGTGTGATAGGCTAAGCATTGGTAGCGCTATTTACTTAGCTAATGTGACGAGTTATGTGTTGGTAGCTGTGATAAGTAATGCATTGGTAGCCGTCCATACCTTGCTGTTGTCGTAGTTCATGCAATGGTAGGTTTTCCTTACGGAGCTATTGTCTTAGCCTTGATATAGGTCTTATGTAAGTATTATCTTCGGTCATGGATCGGTAACAGTTTTTTACGTGACTATTGTGATAGTGGTAGCTGTCTTTACGAGGCTAGTGTGACGGTTCATTATTTAGTAGCAGTCATTACTGAGTTAGGTTATTCATCTTTAGCTGTCTTTACATAGCTATTATGATAGGGTATGCATTGGTTGTTATCTTTTCGTAGCTATTTTAATGGGGTAGGCATCGTTAGCTGCCTTTACGTAGTTATTGTGAAAGGCTATGCAATGGTAGCGGTTTTTACATAGGTCTTGTGGTAGGTTATACAATATTAGCCGTCTGTACGTAGCTATTATGATAGGGTGAGCGCTTTTAACGTAACTATTGTGATATAGTATGGATTGGTTGCTGTCTTTACGAAGATATCGCTTAAGGTCTTAAATTGATACAGGGCTTTACGCAACCAATGTCTTAGATTATGAGTCGGTAACAGTTTTAACATAGCTACTGTGGTATAGTATAAATTGGTAGCTAGTTTTACAGAGATATTGTCTAAAGCCACGGTTTGATGGAGGTGTTTACGTAACTATTGCTATAGAGTTTGTATGGGTAGCTGTATTTACACATCTATAGTGACAGGTTATGCTTTTGTAGCTATCTTTATGGAGATATTGTGTAAGATTATGGAATGCTAGCCGTCTTTGCGTAGCTATTGTGATTGTGTATGCAAGAGTAGCTGCCTTTACGTAGCTGTAGCTATTGTTAAGGGCTGACTCCAAGGTAGCTTTACCTAAGGTCTGATTCCAGAGAGGATTTACCTGAGACCCGGCCTCAAGCATAACTTCACCTAAGGCCCGACTCTAAGCTGGCTTTACCTATGGCTTGACACAGGGGTTGCTTTACCTAGGGTAACTCCAAGGTAGCTTTGCCTATGACCTGACTCTACGGTGTCTTTACCTATGGCCTGACTCCAGGGTAACTTTACCTAAGATTAGATGGAGGTACTCGCCTTAGTCAGTATGTTGTAACTGATACAACATACCTAAACAATATATGTAGAGCCCAGATCATAAAGGCCTTGACGGTTTCTGCATAGCTATTTTGGTATGCGTTGATAGCTATAATTATGTCTAAGGCCTAAAGCTTTTGCCAGTGCCTTCACTAACCATAACCCATTTGACCTTAGTGTAGATGTTGGTTGATTAACGTAAGTTTTTCAACGTTGATTAGCTGAAACGTTGAGCTAGCCTTCTCCAGCCGTAGCCTATTTGAACTTGGTGTAAATGTTGTTCGTTTGAACTTCGCGTATGTTGGTCGGTTAAACCTAGCGTAAGACAGTTGTTTAGTTGAAACGTTGGTTATTTGATCTAGCCTGCACTGGCCATAGCCCGTTTGAACACGGTATCGACATAGCCGCCATCTTGTTCTCCGCCCTGGATGACGTCATATTCGATCCTAAGTTGTGCATCGGATACTATGAGTTACCTTATATCACGCCACTCATCAGATGCTATGTGTTAGCCCATAGTCAAGCTATACATCGGGTGCTATATGATGAACATTAGCCAAGCTATGCAATGGATATTTTGTGTTACTTTGTATTCAAGCTTCTCATCGGATACTATTTGTTAACCTATAGTCAAGCTATACATCGGATACTGTGTGTTACCCTTAGTCAACCCATTCATCGGATACTATGTGATACGCAATAGCCTAGCTATGCAACAGGTACTGTGTGTTATCCATTAGCTAAGCTACGCATCGGATACTGTGTGTTAACCATAGTCAAACTAACCATTAGTTATCCCCTAGCCTAGCTATGCTTTGGATACCATGTGTTAACCATTTGTCAATCTATACCTCGGATACTATGTGCTAGCCCTAGTCAGGCTATGCATCGGGTACTATGTGTTAATCATTAGCCTAGCTATGCAACAGGTACTATTTAATAACCATTAGCCAGACTATGCAATGATTATTATGTGTTAGTTTGTAATCAACCTACTCTACGGATACTATGAGATAAACCTTAGTCAATCTACTCATCGGATACTGTTTGTTAAACCCTAGTCAGCCCGGGCATCGGATATTTTGTGTTAACTTGTAGTCAATCTATGCATCGGATATTATGTGTTAGTTTGTAATCAGCCTACTCATCGGATACTATGTGATAATCATAGTCAAGCTATGCTTTGGATACTGTTTGTTAAACCATACTCAAGCTATGCATTGGGTACTATATGATGAACATTAGCCTGGCTATGCACTGGAGATTATGTGTTGGGCTATAGTCAAGCTACTTATCGGATACTATATGTTAACCCATAGTTAAAAATAACTATTAGTTAACCATTAGCCCAGTTATGCATCGGATACTTTATGTTGGTCATTAGCCAAGCTATGCATTGGATGTGTTACCCATTAGTCAGGCTACACATCGGAAAATATGTGATATTCCATAGCCTGGCTCAGCATCGGCTACTATGTGCTAACCATTAGCGAGGCTATGCACCGGATATTATGTGTTGGGGCATACTATGTGTTAATGATTAGCCAGGCTAGTGTTTCTTTCCAGCTGACTTTTGAAATGACATGTGTGACTATATCTAGACCATACATAATTGATAAGCCAATTTTGGAGAGTTTATGCTTATTTAGCGAGGCTATGCACCGGATATTATGTGTTGGGGCATACTATGTGTTAATGATTAGCCAGGCTATGTATCAGGTATTATGTGGTAATTTGTGGGCAGCTTGTAGGATAGTGTGTGATACTCATTAGCTAAACTATGCACTGGATATAATGTGTTATACTTTGTAGGCCCATGTCTTCTTAGCATAATATCTATGCAGGCTTACACACATATATGTTTAACACATTATGTAGGCCTAACATAGTATGATAGCATGCATGTTGGCTTAGCATAGTATTTATGTAGGTTTACACGCATATTTGTTTAACAGCGTATATATGGCTATTTAGAGTATATTGCATGCTGGTTTAACATAGTATATATGCCTGAATGTTGGCTTAGCACTGTATGTATATAGGTTGCGTAATTTTTTTTTTAATTATATTGTAATATTTGTTGACCGTCATGGGCGTGATAGGTTATGCATTGGTGGCCGCCTTTACACAGCTATGGTGGTATGCATTGTTAGCTATACCATATAGTACTCCCCATATTATACGGTTGCTTGCCCGATGCTCTACCTAATAGAAGGGCGTTACCTAAGGTAGGCTTTACCTTACATAGAAGAGGTGTAAATGTGTGTGTCAGGCGCAGATCAAAACCAGTGGTTTACCGACATAGCAGGCCTATGTATGGATTCATGTATGTCGGCTTAGCATAGTATGTATGTAGGCTTACATGCATGTTGGTATAACACAGTATATAGGGCTGTCATGCTTGTTGGTTTAACATGGTATATAAGCCTGCACGTCTTACAACGACCGTATGCGTTGTGTTGCGTAGGCTTACTGAGCCCCTGCAATGTGATAGGTCGATTCCCCGCACAGTCTATTTGAATTTACCTTATTTGTCGGTGGATTGGAATTAGCGTTTAGTTGAAACCTTGGTCATTTGATCTAACCTATCATTTTTGATGCTTTCATATATTATCAGAAACTACCCGTCACTTAAAGACTTGCTCTAGTGTGAATTTACCTAAAGCCTTTCTCCAAGGTGCCTTTACTTAAAGCCTGACTCTAGTGTGAATTTACCTCAGGCCTTTCTCCAGGTGGCTCTAACTAAGGGCCAGGATTTACCTAAGTCCATACTCCATGGAGGCTATACCTAAGGCCTAGCTCCTGGGTGACTCCAGTATGACTTTACCTATGACCCTATTCCAGGGTAGCTTTACCTAAGAATTGGTGGAGGTATTTGTCATGGTCGATAGGCTGTAATTGATATAGCAACCATCCTGGCCAGACTCTTGGGTAGCTTTACTTAAAGTCTACCTCCAAAGAGGCTTTACCTAAGACCAGGCTCCATGGTAGCTTTACCTTAAGCCTTTTCTCCAGGTGGCTTTACTTAAGGGCCGGCTTTGGGTTGGCAAAATCCCCGCTGCAGGGATGCTATGCCTGAGGTTTGGGTGGGTCTACCTCCAAGATAGTGTGTTATCTCTGCAGGTTTGCACATGTCTAACACACGGTTACCGGTTATGTAGGCCAAACGTGTTCCCTCAAGCGATAAGTCTTTGTTGCATTGTTTATTATTTTGTAGCACAGACAATTTTTGGGTTTGGCAATCATATACCCCTTGACCCGCATCACCCGATACATTTAGGGGTAGACAGACCACTATAGTTAGGGTGAGCCTACTACTTGCTTAGACTCGCTCAAGCGCTGATACGTCATCAGATAACCATTAAATCTTTCCAAAAGTTACCCCCACCACCGGAGCTATTCCGGGGTTACTTTACCTAAGGGCCGGCCTCGAGATGGCTTTACCCGAGGGCTAGCTCCTAGGTAACTTTTTACCTAGGACCCCGATTAATTTTGGCAATCTGAAAACAACCCACAGGTGACCCCGCCCCCACAACGGTCCATAATGGACTTTAGCCATACCATATACAGTCATTTGATCCAACCGATCGATTTTTGGCAATTTCATATTTTATTTAAAAACTACCGCTTAGTGAAACCACCCCGCAACGGTCCATAATGGACTCTAGACATATCCCGTACTGTCTGTTGATCCAGCCGATCGATTTTTGGAATTTTCATATTTTATTTAAAAACTACCCCTAGGTGAAACTACCCCCAACCGTTGCGATAATACACTCTAGACTCACCCTATCAGTCAAGACACGTTTTTCCAAAAATTTTTCGAAAACTACCCCCAACCCCGAATCTACCCCGGAGCTACCCCCGTTGAAGGTCCTGAACGTAGCTGAGGACACCCCCCACACGTAGGTTAGGTTAGATGCACTTTGGCTAGCTTAGGTCAGTGTGTTGGAATTTATTTTTTTCGAAAAACTACCCCCCACCCCTCTATACGTGGTCGAACCCACCCCCAAGGCTACGGTCATGGGCGCGACGACCTGGTGCATCATCCAAAACTACCCCTATAGTCCTAGGTTACGTACAGGCCGAGTTAGGGGTAGTCCGCGCCCAAGTGGGGTCATAACTACTAATATATATTTTCAAAGTATTTTATGAAATAATATTCTAACTTACAAAGATGAATAGGAATTTAAATAGAGTAAAGCAAATCTAATGACCGAAATGATTATTTTGTTAGACGAAAATTTCAAAGACAACATTAGGAGACAAGGATTTTGTATTTTAAAAAAAATACAAAAGAAATACAAATTAAATCCATTATAAAATTATTTGAAAATAATAAATATACATAGTATTGTAGCGTTTACTAATTTTTTTTTAAGTATAGAAACGTACAAAAAGCATTACAATTGTAAGGAATACTTATGTTATACATCATTATTATCAGTTTTGAAATCTATAGATCATTAAATTCATCAAACAAGTAACTTATTACAGATTCTTTACAAAAATATCCTGTGATGACAAATAAATAAAAACTTTTGGTTTTTTCCAACTTGCATATCTAATGGCTGTCAAACCATACTAAATTTACAGAACATTATATATGCATACAATTACCATTATTCCGTAGAGTTTTCTGTTGGATTTATCTACCTATACAGCCTCATATATCGCGATCTGTCCTGTTAGTAGATGAGATTGGTAGAAGAAAAGAAACTCTTCTACATTGCTCATATTGAGCAAAGCGACCAGTTGAAGCCATTCCTACATACACGCGACAACCTATTCTGATTCTAAACCATCTATTCTAAGAACAAATCGTCTTTTAGGAAACAGTTCTTTCATCCCCCTTGTGATCAGCTTTAGCTTCTATAATAAGGTTTGCATCATAAATTATGATATCCATAAACCTGTTTTTCAATCGAACTATCGTAACTTCCAAGTGATATCTTCAAAACCTGATAACAAAGTTCTAATCTAACGAATAAGGCAACAAGAAAAAGATACTAGTCATATTTTATGCCAAGATATGTTTTGATGAAACATGTAGAGCATCTGAAAGTACAACTTGTGACGAATGTGGCAGGAAATAAATATAACGTCCCTGCTAAACCTTACTATAGTGTCTCTATTTTGTTGTGTAATCTCTATCTCAAAAGAAACGTGTGCTTGAGAGAAAAACTGAGGAAGGGGGTGCAAAAACAGCCCTTACGTTGGCTTATCAAGAGACAGTCTATTTCTTGCACGTGAGGCTAAAATATGTAAGAAAGGTTTTGCGTGTCTAAAAGCATATGCAAAGAAAAGGAAGAGAATTAAAGAAGTAGAAAGTTAAAGAAAGAGAGAGATAAAATAGATTGAGATAAATATTATATTATATTCTATAAAAAAAAAGTGTCAGAGAGAGAGAAAGAAAGAGGTGAGCTTTAGTGAAAAAAATGTTTTGAAATTAATATGGAACTTCTTATTTAAGAGGAAATGCGCGTACCTCATATCATCTGTAACTCTATGGATGGAATAAAGTTCCTTACCATTCATAAGGTAAACCTTAATCAATAATAGCAGCGAAATATTACATACACTTTATTAAAAAACTGTTATTTTTGCAACACTGTTTCTTATATTCACTTATCACTTACACCATATTGTATTTAAACAAGAATCTTAGTTGGTATATAAGCAAGTTTACTTTCGAGGACTAATTATGGTGTCTACATTGTCGAGCATCAACTGAAACAGAACTTATAGTAGATTGCCAAGTGTGTGGAAATTCCGTTGTCACGTGGAAAGCCGGAACTATTCTATTTTCTCATTCACTGCATTGTGGGAAAATTTTTATTTTGCTTTATGGTTAATTTTGTCTCTTAAGTTGAATAATTTATCGTTTTTTATTCTATTTGTATTTGTAGAAAAGTAGCGGTGTACCACGTGACAACAGAAATCCCACACACCTAGCTGGCAATCTACTACAAGTACTCAGTTTCATTTGATGCTCGCCAATGAAGACAGCAATTAATCTTCGAAAGTTAGCTTGCATATATACCAAATAAGATTCTTGTTCAACTACATTATAGTATAGGTAATATATACATGTATTTGGGTAAAAGCTATGTCAGCCAAACGAACATTTGGGTAGTTTATAATAAAGTAAAATATATTTCTTATTTCTTTCACATCCATAATTTTTATTATTGTTTCTTGTTGAATTTATGTTACAGATCCTGACTATTTTTTATACATTGAGATAAATTATATACATACAGATATGCCGAGTTGGTGGTTTTGGTTGATTAATGTACTAGTTATTGATAAAAAAGTTTACTGACATTAATATGTGAGTAGTATGCTTTCGTGAGAAATGTAGTTATCGATCTTATAAACGCACCAATTTCAGAGTTTGCGCTGTTTACGTTCAACGGAATTAATCTTCTTGTGCCAGTCAATTACCTTCACCATTGACCTGTAAGTTGGTCGTATGAAAGGTTGAGCTTACGGACGTTTAGTACTTGAAGCAGGTAATTTTAAAAAAATATTTTCATACTTATTGCAGCTTGAAAACTGTTGTTTAGGAAAACAATTATCGGAAAATTTATTTTATATGTAGAGTTGCATATGATTGCGTATTGCTTAAAATATAGCCACAAAGGTGTTCTTCATATGTAACTAAGATTCTTGAAAGTAAGTGTATATCATGACGCATAAACACAGTCACGTGAGCGAGCGCGTCAACACACACACACACAATCATGTACGTCAACCAAACACAAGCGCGCATACACACCCACACACATATACGCAAGCATGTACGCATACACACACATATACATGCACACTTACACGCACACCTACTCAAGCCCTCGCAGATACCTCCAACAGCAGTAAGCTGCTTCTGGCGTGACACTCAGCTTACTGTATGCTATTACACTTAGTCTTGTCCTCAAACCTCTTTCTCGTGCGATTTGCATTTACGTCATAAATG
The DNA here is from genome assembly GCA_036971475.1 of Prosapia bicincta. Classification (NCBI taxonomy): domain Eukaryota; kingdom Metazoa; phylum Arthropoda; class Insecta; order Hemiptera; family Cercopidae; genus Prosapia; species Prosapia bicincta. The sequence continues at coordinate 126,817,070 of JBAIZL010000004.1, forward strand.
TCTCGGGAAAATACTTTTCTGGAAATATCCAAAATACAATAATATTAAAATTATTTTGAGGAAACAATTTTTATATAATTTTCCATCAAGCCTACCACCGTATGTTTTCTAGTTGTATACAATTTCATTGTAACGAAAGTTTAAAATTCAACAATGAGTAATTTTTTTTTATTCTTTATACATAATATTTCTCTATATCTCATAATATTCTCTTCAAACCATTTCAATCAGAAATGTATATATAAAACAGACAAAAAGTATCTAAAATTGTGAATTGTTATTTTTATTATTATAATGGTTGATTTAATTTTGTTAATGGTTGATTTACTGGCCTTAATTGAGACAATATTTTAGTACTTTAATTTACATAAAACTTTCTTTATGGCTTTATCTTTCAGTCATTTCTGAGATATTTATTAGATTTTTTCATAAGTTACAGTCTTTAAAATATTTAATAATGTTCTAATATTGTAAATGCTATGAAGTTACTTTTAGCATTATTAATTGAATTTAATTTTATTTCTTCTGCTTAGTAATTTTATTTCGAAATTCAATCTCAATCCTATTAGTTATATTACCAGCAATATTAACTTTCATATACTTACTTTATAGCAAGATTGGTTACTTTCACTGAATACTATGGCGAAATCATTTCTATATTCACGGGGACAAAAAGTGTGAAAAAATATAATAAAATAAGAAAAACATTTCAACATCCTCCGATCTCTCTCTCTTCTATATAATTAATTCCTTTACATTTCTAATTTAACTTTTTGTATTTATTTATCTTTATTTTGTATTTAAAATAATTACAAAAATTTAATTTCAAATTTAATTTCAATTATTTAGTTTGCTGTAAGAAAAATATACAATAATATTTTAAGTTGGAACAATATTTCTGTTTCTAATTGTGAATAAAAATTTAAAAAAACATAAAAGAATAACAAAAGATTATTTTATGAATTATTATATATATATATATATATATATATAAATTTATAACAATATTATTAAATAAAAAGATATTTATTATAGGTGACCTTTTACCAAATGAGGAATCAGTCTTTCTACATATGTTTCAAAGCTGTATTTTTAAATTGTTTTATTGTATAATTTGTAAAAAGTATTGAAGCAATTGGGGAACCTATAATCGACCAAACAAATATTAAAAACATTGGATAATGTTTTACAATCCCTCGGAGAAGAAATTTATAAACGTACACTAGTTATTTATTCAAGTTTTAAAGTGGTTAATCCAATATGGCCAACGTTTCACATATCTAATATTGAAATATGTTTCGCAAACGTATTTCAATATAATTATCATATAACTGTCATTATACTGATTTTTAAGGTTACATAAATAATATACTTATAATTGTTAATTAGTGATGACAAATAAGAATTTTATACCAGAAAAAACATTTATAAAGATGAATATATGGTCGATTTACTAAAAACATTCATTTTATTTAATTTACTTCACACTTGTTTTTAAAATTGCATAATTTATTTTACGCAGGATATAGTTTTAATATGGCCGCAATATAAATGTATGCTCTAAGAATAGATATTATAAAATTTATCAAATTAAAAATAATAACAATATTCATAGATATTGGGGCAACATTTTTCGTTTGATTAAATCATTATAAATAAATAATTTGTGAAACTGTAAATTCCCTATATCACCATGAAGGAGGCTACAATCTAAGCTACTATTTAAAGCCTAAAATAAATAATCAAATTTTTCAATACCAATTTTTAAACTAATGCTTTGTTGATTGAATTTAATCAACAACAGTAGAGACGAGTATACTTTATCCCCCCAATGAGAGAGCAGTATTCTCTCATGAAAGGAACTATACTCTATGGATTAAACGTGTTCCAACATTCTTCGGTAGGCTATTATTGTTTAAAAAAATGTCTGTCTTCCGCTCTCAGCTGCTCTCTCGTTATCACTTACAAAATTTATATTTACGCATTTATTTATTATTATTTTTTTTATTTTTTATTTATTTTTTTTTTTTTGGTCACGATAGCTTACCGCATCAATCTAACACGGAAACGGTAATCTACTGTGTTTGGCAGTGTTTTGTTCGATTTTCTTTGTTACCAAATCGATGACTCTTTCTTAACCTCTTCACGAGTCGTTTCTCCTGAAAACACACAGTTTTTGTACCTTGGATCTAAAAACGTTGTCAGAATTAGTGTTTCATTTTTCTCATAGTTTTTAAACCTATTTGTAACTCCCTCAGCCAGGGCTGAGATAACAGCCTAAGCCTTTGCAGAGTAGTTCTTTTGCAGCAGCTTCTTGCATACATCAAGCAGGCCTGAAACTAAAGGTATGACTAAAGATGCCGAAGCATATTTCTCCCTATTTCAGAGAAGTCAGTTCTAATGTAATATAGAGAGATTTAGAAATTCACAATATAAAATATATATTTATTCATTGAGAAAGATATGCGAAAATAATCGGTTATTTAAATGGTTAAGGATATTAGATTTTTAAAATCGAAACGACTTTAATACTTGATAAATTTATTATAAATGTTAAAAAATGTTATTTTAATTTATTCACTGAAAAAATATTTTCTAATATACTATACAAGATTTTGTATTCAATTGTACCCGATGGTAGATTGGCTTCCTGATATTGAATCATTGGAAACCAAATTTAAAAAATAAATGTATTTGAAATAAATTGGATCTATAAAAACGTATTTTATTAACGATTGAAAATGTGTACTATATATATATATATATATATATATATATATATATATATAAGGATAAGACGAGTATGAGAAATTGAATAACGCGCAAATTTTTAAAATTTGTGTAAAAGTAGTAAGACTAAACAGTTAGCAAAAACTGTTTTGGGTTTTCATATATTAAATATAGATTTTATTTACAATTTAAACATTTATTTATTATTTGATATAATATCATGTACCTTAATAAAATTCATGAATACCAAAACTGTTAAAACAAAGAAATATAGCCTTTTTAGTGATATTATGCCTATTATATTTTTGTCATACTAACTATGATTGTAATAACTGTAACAGTTACGTACCGTTGTTCTTCTTGTTCACTCTTGGCATTTCACTTTTAGGCACGGACTGTATTTATTGTAATATATACTAAAAATAACACCTAAAAATAATCGACTTCATTGAAACAAATTATTTATAAATTAATAAGGAGTTTTCAGAATTATCTTTAGTAATCACAATGCCACAGGTCGCCGTCACAAATCACATTGTCAGTGAAAAAACATGATTTTCTAATTTCCTACACATTTCGTTCTGAACACTTTGTCAAATCAGTAGCGTACACCCGTCCCACTCGTTCTAATTTCCTGCTCATTTCGTTCTGTACAGTTTGTCAAATCAGTGACATACACACGTCCCACTCGTTCTAATTTCCTGCTCATTTCGTTCCGTACAGTTTGTCGAATCAGTGACGTACACACGTCCCACTCGTTCTAATTTCCTGCTCATTTCGTTCCGAACCGTTTGTCAAATCAGTGGCTGACACACGTCCCACTCTGGCTCAAGGCCCTCTCACATACTCACACTACAATTTACGTTCGACAGAGCTTAGTTCGCTTATCTGGCTGAACAGTTTGTAAACAGCTAGGGTCAGCTGTACGTGTAGGCGTGATATGTCACTCCTTCACAGCTTAGTTATTCAAGAGCTTGATACATCATCTCGCTACGGAACAGGTCGGTGTAAACCTGCTCCTTCATCTCGCTACGGAGTAGGTGGAACTGTGATTTACGATAATCAGTGAACAGATTTGCGAATCACTTCCCATCACTGTTGATTCATTTGCTAGACATGTCCTATCCAAAAGCTATTTACCGAATGTGAAACGACTGATCGCTTACGTGATTTAATGGCTACAGATGTTCTATCCAATGGCTACTTACCGAATGTAAAACGGCCGAACGCTTACGTGATTCAATGGCTACAGATGTCCTATTCAATAGCTATTTACCGAATGTGAAACGGCTGATCGCTTACGTGATTCAATGTCTACAAATCTCCTATAAAATGGCTATTTACGGAATGTGAAACAGGGCTACAGATGTCCTATTCAAAGTCTATTTACCGAATGTGAAACGGCTGATCGCTTACGTGATTCAATGGCTACGGATGATCTATCCAAAGGTTATTTACGGAATGTGAAACAGCTGATCGCTTACGTGATTCAATGGCTACAGATGTTCTATCCAATGACTACTTACGTAATGTGAAACAGCTGATAGCTTACGTGATTCAATGGCTACAGGTGTCCTATTCAAAGCATATTTACCGAATGTGAAACGGCTGATCGCTTACGTGATTCAATGGCTACAGATGTCCTGTCCAATGGCTATTTACAGAATTCGGAACAGCTGATCACTTACGGGATTCAACGTCTACACACGTTCTATCCAAAAGCTATTTACCGAATGTGTAACAGCTGGTCGCTTACGTGATTCAATGTCTACAGGTGTTCTATCCGATGGCTATTTACAGAATTTGGAGCACCTAATCACATACGGGATTCAATTGCTACAGCGGTGTTATGAAAATTCTTTAAAAAATTACCTTAAATTTAAATTTGCAAAATCCCTTCTTAGCACGCCGCTGCATTACCAAACTAAGGTACCCCTGTACCTATTATAGTTATTTAGGCTGTGCGTTGATTATGAATCATTCAGTCAGGGCATATTTATTTAAAAGTATTAATAGTAGAACGTAAGAACAAATGAAAAGGAATCTGTTTAGTTAAATGAAAGCTAATTCGTCTGAAATAAAACTAACCGATTTTTTTCATATAAAATGCACTTGTTTAGTCGGATTTTTTAAAATTAAAAATTATTTTAACAAAACGAGAATTATTTATACGACTACTTATACTCAATGTTCCTCATTAATAGTGTTAATTATAATTATAATAATGAATCCCTTAATACTGCTAAAATTGTCTAAGTGAGATTGGGTAGAGCTACGTTTGTTTAGATAAGATGAGTAAGCTTCTATTTTACAAGTCAATGTATCTGGGTGTCGACAAACAACCCCGATAAAGAGGTGGTATAATTCATATACGAGACCTGTCACATGTAATTACATGGTACCTTCTATTTCGTTTACTACCGGGTTTTATCGCCCTTAACCTTACCTATATTCATATACCTGCATATTACCTATGTTATTTTCTGGCTCACCCACATATTGCTGCGTTTAAAAATTAAAGAATTTTTTGTTACAAACTTTTTGTTCCAGGTAAAATGTCGAAAGCAAATAGAAAACAAATATCAAAATTATTGCAATCATTGTTCCTAATTATTGGTGTACGTACTAGAAATTTCAAGGATAAATTAAATTTTCCATATATCTTCACAATGATGACATTCTGGATCACCACTTTCATACTGATCGTTCTAAACATCATCTACCGTAATGACGTCATGGATGATTCACTCGATAGCTTGGCTGACATCTCTACCATGGTGACAATCACAGCCTATTTTGCCAATCATCTATCACAAAAGCATAATTTATACATTGTATACAGGACAATAAAAGAAGGGCTGTACAAGTACAAAACTCCAATTACAGAGTATTCAGACAAAATAAGAGAAACGTATAGCAGAAAATCCAGTCTCATTATACGTGTTTTGTGTGTTTCCAATGGAATTGTTTCTTTGATTTGGTATATGGCACCTCTCATCTATGGTGTTTATCAGGTATTGCACAGCGAAAGCTACGTAAAACCTCCACCTTTATCATTTTCATGTTGGTTTCCATTCTCTTTAAACACAGTCCCCAAATACCTTATTGCTTATTCTTTCACAATGGTATCCGGAACGTTTTCTATGTTGATTTATATGGCTTCAATCTTCATTGAGTTCATTTCAATTATGAATCCTTTGTGTGAAATTGAAATTCTGTCAACCTCCATGAAATGTCTAACAGGAAAAGCGTTTTCATTAGCTGAGGAAATGCCTTCAAATTCAACGGATACCCATCGTGTGGACGAATGCTTCAAGGTATTAGTCAAGGAAGTAATTCAACACCATCAGAAAATTATAAAGTAAGTGAAAATAATTCTTTGTTTAAATAACATTTTGTTTGCAGTAATAATGTTTAAACATTCAAAGAAAAATACTTAATATTTAATTCAATATAATATTTATAAAATGTCAATTATTTTAATAACTAAATGAAAACTTTTAAAATGGGAGGGTCCAAATATTTTCTCTGTAGGAGTTATATATTCGTATGGACGATCATATGTGGCTAACTATTATTACAACGCTTTCTTTCGTACATAACCGTCTGAGCTACCTTGTATTGCTAATTGTCCTTACCACGCAGTATTGCAGCAGTTAATCGTCTGAGCAATCTTGTATTTCTGATTCTCATTACAAAGCAGTTTTGACATTCCTGTTCGTCCAAGCAGTCTTCTATTGCTAATTGTCATAGCAACACAGTTTTGTCATACATAAACCACTATCCCATCTTGTATAACTATTTGTCATTGCAATGCAAGTTTACCGTACATACTCGTCTCAGCGACCTTCTATTGCTAATCGCCATAGCAACACAGTTTTGCCATACATAAACAACTATCCCAGCGTGTACAGCTATTTGCCATTACAATACGAATCTACCATACATACTCATCCCAGCGTTCTTGTACAGCTATTTGTCATTACTATGGTAGTTTACGGTACATACTAGTTTCGGCGATCTTCTATTGCTAATTGTCATAGCAACACAGTTTTGCCATACAAAAACAACTATCCCATCTTGTACAGCTATTTTTCATTACAATACACGTTTACCGTACATACTAATTGTCATTACAACACAGTTTTACCATACGTAATCGTTTGAACGATCATGTACGGCTAATTATTCTTACAACGCAGTTTTGCCGTACATATTCGATTGGGTAATCTTGTATTGCTTATTTTCATTGCACTGCAGTTTTACCGTACATAATAATCTTGGCGATCTAGTACGGCTAAATGACATTAAAACGCAGTTTTGCCGTACATACTCTTCTTGGCGGTCTTGTATGGCATCCTCTCATTACATCACAGTTTGGTCGTATATAATTGTCTGTGCGATTTTGTATGCTAATTGTCATTACAAATCTTGTTATTTTGCTGTATGAAACCGTCTGGGAGACCTTCTATTTGAATTTTATTTACAATTCAGTTATATTTCAATACAGTTCAAATAATATGGTCTATGGTCTTCTGGTGGTAATCTAATTACCACGCCCCACTATACACTGATCATTGTTGTCTGGCTAGTGTAGCGCTGTCTTACTGCTTTGGTGTTCCTAATGTTTGTATATTTCCTATAAATAAAACACTCAAAACTAATGGCAAATTCGATCTATGAGTAACACCCATAAAAATCCAGATCATATAGCCTGAAAGATTTTCCAGGATTAGTATCCAGGATGAATGAATCTCCTGGATTTGAAATTTTCGAGATCATTTACTCTAGTAATTAGACTTTTTAGATCCATCTTTTTAATAATAAATCCATATCGTTATATGCAACAATGAGGGTTCTTACTTTGTCAGGAGCATTTTAATATATATTTGATTCTACGTTTCTAATTGTACTCATTTTTTTAACCTTTCAGATTAAATTATAGATACTTTTTCTTTTTTTACCAAGGTATATAAGATTGTATAATGCATAGATATTAAATGTGTAGTTCAATAATCATGGTGTCCTTTCTCCAATTCGTTTTTTACAGTTTAATTTGATAATTCCAGAAGGAAAAACGTAGAGAGTCAACTGTTCATATGGCCTATAACTTTGCAACTGACAATATATAAAGCCTTTTTTGCAATATATATATTTTTTCAGTTACGTTAACCGTATGAACCGCATGCTTTGGTTGGTGTTATTAACCACCATGAATACATCTTGTGTAATGCTCACCGTGACTAGCTACAGAATCAGCGTGGTAAGTTAACCTGTTTATTGTAAAGCTACAAAGAGTATTTCGTATATATGAGCATACTAAAAGTTCTAAAGCATTAATTTTTATTATAAAAATTATAATACAGAAAATAAATCGACTAAATTTGTTAAAAATTGCATATTATCATATTCTCCCATTATTATAAATCCATACTTATAAATTCTATATACTATATCCGTACTATATTACCTCCATACTATAAAACTTCTTAACCATAAAAACGTTGTATCTAAATACTTATATACATTTCGAGTGAAAAGCAATCATCTTCAGAAGATCTAGCTATTAATAATAGCTAGTAATTCACTAGTTAATTGCAGTAGTTTCCTTTGAAGATGGTTGCTTTACAATCGAAATGTACATCAGTACTTAAATAAAAAGTTTTTTTAGTTATTGATCAAAATTATCCTTTGTTTCAAATGTTTAAATACCCTTAATGTACATTTCGCTAACACTGATAGCATCATCAGAAGGTTATAAATATACTTATTGTATATTGAGTATAATTGTAGCCTTTTGATGATGCTAACAGTACAACAAAATGTACATCAAGGGTATTTAAATATTTGTAGCAAGGATAGTTGTTTATTTATTATAAAAACGCCACTGCGCTCTGTATAAATATGTGAAAACGTTTTTGTGGATTTTTATGTGTACTAAAACATTACACCACAGCTACTCCAAGTAATTATAATATTAGTAATTAATTGCTTTTGTTGATAATGTTATAATTCACAATAATTTTATAACTTTCGTTATATTTTCTTTGTCACAACGTGTTTTCTTGTTTACTTGAAAAATTAGGCTGATCTAATGTGTATGGCTATTGGCTATTGGCTATTGATCATTGTACTGACCAAAATAGTTTAATCAAATGATAGACACAGGGAGTGTATTCAGCCTGTGGTATTTGAAAGTAAAACAAATTACTGGAATATCGCTGACCGCTGATATAAAGGGGATGTTTTTTCGAAAGTATGTAATAGTAAAACGTCCCACAAATATCTTTATACACTCAAATAATTTTCAGATTTTTATCTTATTTTGTTAAAGAAGAATAAATTAATGAGACAAAATATTAAATATAATTTGGAAATAATGCAATGTAAATTAAATAAATGTAATACTTTAACATATATCCATAATAAGAACATGTTAGATCTTTGAAGATATATTTTTTAAAAAATAAAAGCAATGGAGTTTATAGTGAGTTTTAATCAAAGAAACCATAAAGTAGACCACGATAGGGTGGTTCCAAAAGTTGTGATGTTTGGCATATTAATGTTTGTAAGGTAAACGCTTGTCCACACCAGAACTCAGAATTAATTAGAAATAATGAAAACAAGCATATTTTAATCCGGGAAATACATAGACTATAATATTGGTAGCCCTTTCGTGAGGGATAACTCTGTCACTTTCTCACTTTTACCAATAGAATAATTTCTTAGAGGGTACTTTTACACTTTGTTTGAAAATATAGCCTACATATAATTAATGTAGTCTTAAAATCTTGAATTTTGTAGTTCATTACATTCGGCGAAACCTAATTAATGACTTTAAACATTAGTGATTAAACCATTAATGATTTAAACGACTAATAAAAATTAGTTTTTTGACTGACCGAACTTTAAATTTTGTAAATTTGTACAAACTTAATGAGGCAAAACGTTTTCCATCGCTATGTGGCGATCTTCATCAGTGTCTTCTTCCCAGAGTTGTTAGGTTGGGCGGTTTCCATAACCGTCACCGCTTAACCTAACTCCAAGCAGAAGACACTGATGAAGATGCCCACATAGCAATCGAAAACGTTCTGTCTCAGTAAGTACAAATTTACAAAATTTAAAGTTCGGATAGTCAAAAACTAATGTTAAAGTCATTAAATAATGTCCTGTATTGCGTGAACTTTTTTTCATTTTTACAGACAAAATAATACTAAATTTAGAACAATAACCTTATATCAGATCGTTGATACAATATATACGCCAACATTCTCTACCTTTAAATCTTTGTATCATACAGGTAAATTGTAGATGCCAACAATGAAAATATTCAAATATTTTTTATTGTTTTATTAGTCCCCGCCTGGGGCAGTACATTACGGTCTCCATAATTATAGTTAATTATCAGATGTTCTCTACGTACTTGAATTTTCAGATCTTTTAAAATTGAAATAGCAAGTCAAATAGAGGAGTTGAATAAGAGAAGCTAAAGGGTTTGTGTCGTAAGGTACCAGGACGGAACCGGCCAGTGATAGCGGTGACCAAGTGACCAATTCCTGATCGATCGGATTTACCCCAAGGAATCTAGCTACGGAGATGACCCTTATATGTTGATATAACACTTGCAATATTATAAATTTATAGATATAACCTCTATTATAAGTAAGCGAACCGGCCAAGGCCCTCGGAAGCTACTTGTTAAGATTTCTTTTGTGGGGTGGGGCTTTCTAAATTTTATTTTGGGGCAAAAATGCATTATTTATCCTTCTTATGGCGTTGTGACCAAATGGTATCTGGGTGTCTTTTGTAAAATAGTCCAAAAATTTGTTTCACAAAAATTAACGAATAAGGGCGTATATTTTTTGTAACTATATCTATAATCATGCATAAAGAAAGATTGTATTTAGAAAGTATGCTATCTCTAAATACACCTTATGTGGGAGACCTCTAGTGTGGAGATTAATTAAGCAAACGGACTTGTCAAATTTCAATTCCGATGGCCTTAGGTCGTTTGTACCCCGCAAGTTAACTTATGTAATTATGCTATCGACATAATAGAAGTAGCTGAACTTTAAAAATTAAATAAGACGGAGTGAGAAATCACCGTTATTATAATCAAGGGCTTATCCCCTGCGTTGAGAAATTGTTCGCACCTCAAAACCAAACCACGTAATTTCGAGCAACTCCAAGAGATGTGTGTCAGGATTACCAACACCCAATCTAATGATTTCCTTCGTAACCAAAATAAAGTCCTTCTATATTGTAAAAACGAAAATCTTTCGCCTAAACCAGCCTAAAATTTCCCAATCATAAATCATTCACGATTACCCCAGACAAACGTTACCTCAAGGGTCGAGTCTCGAGTGCCCGTCTGCGTATCCTGCAAGAAACTACGTCTGGTATTGCAAGGCTCATAAAGGAAAACGCAACATACCTCAGGTAAAGCCCTATAAGTTAAGCATCAAAGCACTCGCCTGAGTAGGAACCATCGTTAGTGGGCAAACCCTGCTGTGGCAGAGCAAACCCTGCTGTGGCAGACCAAACCCTTTAGTCGTGAAATTAAAGGTATTCTTTCAGATGAGAGGCTCCCATTCCTGCAAGAATTTCTCGCGGGTTTAGAAACACCCTCTTAGATTCGGGTTCAGTAAAAACCATAATGTCCACCGATTTGTTGTGGGAGATACGCTCGAGGAAGGGAGTACGTATATCCGATAGTACCCTGCCAAATTGTTATGCGGTCTCCAAACCGCCCTCACAAATTACGAATGAAGTGTCATGTTGCGGTTAGATTTACAGATTTACCTGGGAATTTAAAATTTACTGTGGATCCCGAGAGTCGCAACCAGTATCTTCATGCAAGCTTAAACACTTGCTTTTACATTTGCATTTTATTGGGATCAACTCAAAATACTGACCTATGAGCAGCGTTCAAATTTCAATCTAAAACTCCCTCTTTCCCTGACTAGGCATAAGGATGAAACTCTTTTCCGAATTTCACGAACCCAACAAACGTCTGGCACCAGGTCAAACAAAAAGCAAAACCCAAAACAGGCTTATAATAAACAGGCCATATCCACATACCTTTAAAGTTAACAACATGGTGTGGTGAAGGACACATTTCCCTTAGTTCGGCGATTGAAAAGTTCACAGCAAAACTCATGCCCAGATGGTTATGAACTTTTCGTATCCTCAATTACCTTACACTTGTGAAAGTTTCATCGAGTGTTCTAAGTGGCAAGATATATATTAAAAATTCTCATATAGAATAGCTAAATTAAGGGTTTATTTTCATATTATTATACAACTTTCTTAGTTATGGTTAATGAGCTGTTCCCTTCAACGAATTCATCCCCCGTGAAAATTCCGCCAAAAGGGTTAGATCTCAGCAAGTTAGGTTTTTGTTTAAAATTCCAGTGATTGGTTTCTGGCAATAATTGGAAAGCAGTGTCACAGGTTCTGACTCAGTTAGATTTTCAACTACGCCGGTTGTTTTACAAGTAGACCTAAGTGTTGATCCAGAATGTTTTAGCCAAGAAGAGAATGTGCCTTTCAGGATAAGCTTGTCTGTAGCAACACACTGGACCGGCCAAATTGACCGTTGCAAAAATGAAATAATAGTGTAGAATAGGGATTTAGCCCAAAGAAATAAATTTGACCACAAAGTACACAACAACACTAAACCAGATTAAAAACAAACCAAGTAACCAAAATTAGAAAAAGCTAAATTTAGCTTTATGAAACTAAAACTGTTTAGAATATCGAAGTTTGACTAAATAAATTCAATTTTTAAATAGAGGTGGAATAAATAGCCTCGCCCTATAGGGACAACGGATAGAGCTAATAACAGCCTCACAATAGATTTCAAAATTAATAAAGTCATATCCAATGTATTTTTACGTGAAACAATAGTGTTTATAGAAACTGGTGACATAGTTCTAAAAGCGCAGCTATCTACTAGCAATAAAAGATTTCGAAGATGGAATTAGGTAATTCTTAACATATAAAAACAAAGAAATTATTAAATCTTTTTTTTCAGGCGAAAAACCAATCATAGTTATCATTGTCTATCTAGAGTGTTATTTACCCAACTTTGAAAGTTAATTAAATACATCACGTAAAATTACTTGCTGCTATAAAAGTGTAAAAAACATAATTCAACAAACTAATCAAAATAGGGTCGTGATAAAAAAAAAAAAAAATGGACTGCGACTCTGCATAAATGAATTCTGAAAGTAATAACGACTCATTATTTATATGACCTATCATTGATTTACTTGTCTGTTCATCCAAGTTAATTTGTGGAGGCTAATGTGTAGGTAACACGCACAGGTAACTGCTATAGAATTTTAACTATTACTCATAATCTTCAAACGTTTAAAAATTGCGGTCAGGTCAATAATTTATAACGATTATTTCTAGCAAAGTTTCTTTGACTTCATAAATACTTTAGCCTGTATGTAGACTGGAAAACACAAATTTTTAAAAAATTTGAAATGAAAATGTTTTGTTTGTTTCTTATATACTGAAAATTAAATCTTGTAAAAAGGCAAAGCCACGAAAATCCTCAAAAATGTTTTTACTCATTTAACTGCGATGATAAAAAATCCAGGTCATGTCGAGTACTAGTGCACTGCAATATGTAGACTACATTTTATGATTATTAACAGATTTGTTTAAGTTTTGAAAATCTGGTTCTTAATATTTATTATTCAAACTATACATTCAAATGTAAGTTGAATTTTACTGCTACATTCAAATGTAAATAATTTCTACATGATTACCTAATGAAGGCTAATAAAATGATTTAAAGTGTAACCCCCTCCCGGTTTTTTGTAACTGTGTATGTGCTTTAGTTTATTTAAAAAGCCTTACTTTTATTCATATATTAATTATTCTTTATACTTGGAAAAGACTCACCGGGACAAATGTTTTCCTTACCAATTGTATCTTACGATTTAACTTAGGCAGAGTTAGCTGTCTATTGAAAACGTTCAGAAGTAGACAGGTTACATAAAAGTTCTCGTTTTAATTTTCAAAAAAAGATTTAATTTTTAAAATATTAAAAAATATTTTACTTAAAATTGTTTTGGTCATTACAGGTGTGACAGTAAAAGAATAAAATCTTAATATATTCATAATGTTGAAACATATTTCTATGGAACCTACCACAAACATCAATATTTGCCTTCAAAAATCCACTTTAAGTATAATAGCTTTTCATTACAACAAATATAGGTGCAAGTGCTAATTGCTGATAATTTAATGATGGGTCTTTTATAATATAAGTGATGCAAAAGGTTTCGCTGACATGAAACCTGAGAAATCCATAGCGAGAAAAACATAATATTTTGTAAAATCAGCAACAGTTGTGGGGCGCTACTATACAGCTATATTTATATAGGATACAAATTTGAGTTTACTGTTGTGTTCAAGTAAGTTTATAACTTTAATTGAGACAATGATACAGAATTTTGAGTGTTTTCCTCTTAGGTTGAATCTGGAAAGCGCAAAGTCCTGAGTACATTGAAATAACTGTAGGTTGCCTGAAGCACCTGCAACAAATAGAAAACTCCAATAATAATAAATATTTCATTTTTGCATACACCTTATGCTTACACAACCTCTCAATACATTTTTACTTCTAAAATATTACTTAACGTAATCATCATCTACTCAAATTTATTTACTGGCATAGTTATGAAAACATTTAAAAGTTGTAAGTTTTGTAACCTAAAGTTGTGCTCAAAGCAGAGATGAAGGTCTAATAGTTTCTAAATACATTTATTGAAATACAAAAATTGAAATGAGAATAATGATTACTGAACACTTACTGACGTGAAGGTTTCCAAATGAAGAAGATATATTCCTCCCACTTTCAAACATAGAGGTTTGTTTAGGATTTCTCCCATAATCAGTAAATCTGTCTTGAATGATTTGGGAAATTCTTCCCAGTTTGAGCTCTGCAAAGCGTACCGTAATTGGTCTGCCTGGTTACAGCCATATATGTTACAAAAATCACAATATTATGTAACTCTGTCAAATATAATACTCGATTAATAACTGATAATGTTAAAAAACGCTTATGTGTAAGAGACATGGTGTTCCAAGTCTGTAAAATTTCGATTATACAAAATCATAGTATTTTTTATTATAGTTCAATTTGGTTGGGCGTACAATTATAATAATCATTACAAAACACATTTAAAAACACTTTTTTTTACTACAAGCTATTTAACGTACAACCATATACATTTTACCTAAACTTCTTTGAGATTCCACAGACAGATAATAATTAGCAACTATTAACAACGTTAATATAATTGACATTATTAACAGTTAAAGTCGTGTAATATTTTTTCAACAAATAATTCAATTTCATAAACATTTATTTTTATATCTAGAACACAGTACATTCAATAATATGTCAAGTTCAAATGTAAGATAAATATATACAAGATAAAAAGAAATATGCAGCATGTATCTATAAATTATATGTGCATAAAACAAAAATATAAACAAAAAGAGGTTAACCATGATTTTCAAATAACCATTGCGCGCGTGCGCCATTGCTTAGGTGTGTGTGTGTGTGTGTGTGAGTTCGTGTGTGTGTGTGTGTTGTAACAGTCGCAAAATTTGGTAATAGTGTAGAAAAGGAATTGCTACAAATAGACGGAGCCAGATTGAAAACAGACAATGTAACAATAAATTGGAACCAAAATTTAAATTGTATAAATTAATATTGTTTGGATATAAATAGCCTTGACTTGTAAATAGAGACCAAATAGCCTAGATAACCTCGCTCTCAAGGAATAAACATTCAACATGTATCGAACCAAACTTCTAAAAGAAGAAGTAAAACATTACTTTTCTACCGACAACGTGTGATGTATCATCAAAGAGAATGGACGGTAGGAGATGCGCTGATCAGAGGTGAGCTTAGATGGTGGTTCCGGGTAAGGGTAGACTTTCCCGTAGGGGTGTATTTATATTAACCAAATTGAAGGTGAAACAAGTAAATATAAGATATAGCTTCAATTTGCCTCAGTTATTATTCATTGCTATAGTAACTTAAATCCCTAAGAAACAACCAATTGAAATTTGACGTTAATTATTATGTATAAATTTAATTTTTTTTTAATTCTATCTAAACTAGCACAGTAAACTTAATTAGCTATTGAAATTACCGAGTAATTAGGTCTACTTTTAGATTGTGAAAAAGAATGGATTTACTGGATATCCCAACACAGGGTAGTTTAATATGTATATATAGTCTATATAGGTCTATAGATATATACATCTATAGGCCTATATATATATATATATATATATATATATATATATATATATATATTTATGTATGAGAGTAGATGTAATTGTGAACATTTTAAACTGTAAGAGATCGCAGCAATCTTTTTGCTAAGTATCAAAGAACAGTTAATTATACAGTTATTTGTAACAATGGTTACTGCACGCTTTCTGGCCTACATTCAACCAGCAACACCTGTAACTTGTGAAATATTTAGAAACTATAAGATTTGAAAAGAAAGATTTGAAAAGAAAGATTTGAAACACTTTCTGCAAAAGCAGAAGAAAGATTGGCAACATAACGTACCGCAATGACACTGAAGAGAAGATGATACCCGTACGGAAAGTATCCAAGGAAACCTAGAGGATTGGTCAAAATCAAGCGCTTGAGGGGGAGAGAAGTAATTTTGGTAGTAAGTTATAAGGTATATTAGGTGAGGCAGATATTTATTAATTTGTATTAGGTAGAGGACATAATTATTTAGTAGATAGGTGGAGCTATTAGCTGCTAGAACCACAAATGTGTTAAATGCTTTATTGTTAAATTTTTTTAAATCTTGATATAAATTGATTTTAAACAATCAAAATTTTGTCTAACATTATCATTATGACTCTGCACTTATTATGCGCCTCTTCTTTGTAAATAAATAACAGGTAAAAATCCGACCGAAGAGTATATTACAATCTTTATTTCCTACCTGATTTTCTATTGTATTACATTTAACTTATTATTTATATTTATTTATTTTTATTTATTTATTTATATTCATTTTGTCATAATAATTTATCATGTTACAATATCGAATTTATTTCGAAACAAGTTATATTATCGCTACATACTTACTGAGTTTATAACTAACTGACCCATCCAGGCGTGTATCCACACATTAAAAAGGGTGGCTGAGATTACACCAAAATACGTGAGAGTGGCTCCAGTAATCAAACGGGGTTCCTGATGAGAGTAAAAACTATCATTAATAATTTAGTTTGAATTATTAATCATTAGAGTGCCAAGTGTAGTTATAAGTTGGTGCATTACTTTGTATTATTCTACTAAGTTGTTATATGAAAGTGGCCTAATTAATAATTGATAATTTTATTTATCCCTCTGACTGTCGGTTAAGTTTGTATTCGATAGTTCTTCACTCAACACCCAATAGTTTAGATCATGTAACCTATAGAAAGTTTTCTATAGAACCTATAGAAGAACTATCTCTTCTCTAACTCCTGATAGCTCAGATCATGTAATCTATAGAAATGTTTCTATAGAACCTATAGAAGAACTATCCCTTCTCCCACTTCCTGATAGCTCAGATCATGTAATCTATAGAAATGTTTCTATAGAACCTATAGAATAACTATCTCTTCTCTCACTTCCTGATAGCTCAGATCATGTAATCTATAGAAATGTTTCTATAGAACCTATAGAAGAACTATCCCTTCTCCCACTTCCTGATATCTCAGATCATATAATCTATAGAAATTTTTCTATAGAACCTATAGAAGAACTATCCCTTCTCTCACTTCCTGATAGCTCAGATCATGTAATCTATAGAAATGTTTCTAT
Source organism: Prosapia bicincta (assembly GCA_036971475.1). Classification (NCBI taxonomy): domain Eukaryota; kingdom Metazoa; phylum Arthropoda; class Insecta; order Hemiptera; family Cercopidae; genus Prosapia; species Prosapia bicincta. Next base: position 126,834,672 of record JBAIZL010000004.1, read on the forward strand.
AGAACCTATAGAAGAACTATCCCTTCTCCCACTTCCTGATAGCTCAGATCATGTAATCTATAGAAATTTTTCTATAGAACCTATAGAAGAACTATCCCTTCTCTCACTTCCTGATAGCTCAGATCATGTAACGTATAGTTATCTTCTCAATTTGCGATAGTTCAGACCATGTAACCTCTGGTTCGTCTCTCCTCAAACGATAGTTCTGACCATGTATCTTATATTCCACTCTCATTTGACTATAGCTCATACAATGTAACCTATAGTTCTTCTATCAGTTCCCGATAGTTCCGTTCTGGTAACATATATTTCTCCTCTAACTTTCAGATAGGTCATATCATGTGTAACATTATTTTATTCAATAAAATAATAATAATATTAGTCACCAGCATTCTGTGATATTATTTTATAATTTTACTAAAAATAAATTTGTTAATTCATAAATGTTGTCAATAAAATGTTAAAGCTATTAGATTTCTACAGCTTAAAATCAAGTATGAAAACGTTCCAAGTAAACGCGAAGAGCGATGCGCAACAGATTAGTATTGGCAATATAACTAAATTGTCTCTATTTGGGCTTCAGCTTTGGGAGCGAGATGCTCTTTTTTAAATGCAATAGAACAAAGCAGAGGGAAATATGAACATCTGATGCATAATTGTTTCTTTTAAAAAACAGAAGTAATGTTCAGTTAATATTTCTTATACAATTGATTTAAAAATGTATTCAGAAAGAAATATTTTTATTCCTTTATTGATTAATTACATAAAATAAGTTAACAAAGCAATATAATTAATTAGGTACATCCCTCAATGCAATATTCAAACCGATCTAATCATGAAGATGGGGGATCGAACAGGCAAAAATGGTCAAATCTACATAACGTTTCCAGATAATTAATAAAATAATTTGGTACAATCTTCCTCTCCAAAACGAATTCAAATTAATGCTTTACGTAATTAACAGTTTTAGCCTGTGAAATAGGGAAATGTCTAATTTTTTGTTTTACTTACATGATGTTTTTTAAGTTCGTGATTAAAATTTTATGTTTCAATACCAATTTTTAGATGCATTGTATGTCTAATACATTTAATTAATGAAACATACTCTCGAGTAGATATCTCAAATCTATACCACAATTTAATTAATTGGACAGTTTTTCAAAACGGTTAGATTCCTAATCAAGGGAATTCAATATTTTAAAACGAGTGTAATTAAAATATAATTTTAATTTTTCTTTATTTCGGAACTCATAATTAGTTAAATTCTAGATTTGTATAGTTCCTAAAATGTGTCTTTCTTTGAAACAAACTTCTTAATAATTCAAATAGAAAGCACATATCTTTTGCAGGTTAACTATGAATTATGTAACATATAACTGCAATTTTAACAGCTATTACAAAATAGTCCTACACAGGTAACTTATAGTTCTTCTCTCATTTCCCGATAGTTCAGATCATGTAACCTAAAGTTCTTCTCTCATTTCCCGATATTTCAGATGATATAACCTAAAGTTCTTCTCTCATTTCCCGATAGTTCAGATCATATAACATAAAGTTCTTCTCTCATTTCCCAATAGTTCAGATCATGTAACCTAAAGTTCTTCTCTCAGTTCCCCATAGTTCAGATGATGTAACCTAAAAGTCTTCTCTCAGTTCCCGATAGTTCAGATGTGGAACCTAAAGTCCTTCTCTCAGTTAACGATAGTTCAGATCATGTAACCTAAAGTTCTTCTCTCAGTTCCCGATAGTTCAGATGATGTAACCTAAAGTTCTTCTCTCAGTTCCCGATAGTTCAGATGATGTAACCTAAAGTTCTTCTCTCAGTTCCCGATAGTTCAGATCATGTAACCTAAAGTTCATCTCTCAGTTCCTGATAGTTCAGATGATGTAACCTAAAGTTCTTCTCTCATTTCCCGATAGTTCAGATCATGTAACCTAAAGTTCTTCTCTCAGTTCCCGATAGTACAGATGATGTAACCTAAAGTTCTTCTCTCAGTTCCCCATAGTTCAGATCATGTAACCTAAAGTTCTTCTCTCAGTTCCCGATAGTTCAGATGATGTAACCTAAAGTTCTTCTCTCAGTTCCCCATAGTTCAGATCATGTAACCTAAAGTTCTTCTCTCATTTTCCGATAGTTCAGATCATATAACCTAAAGTTCTTTTCTTATTTCCCGATAGTTCAGATCATGTAACCTAAAGTTCTTTTCTTGTTTCCCGATAGTTCAGATCATGTAACCTAAAGTTCTTTTCTTGTTTCCCGATAGTTCAGATCATGTAACCTAAAGTTCTGCTTTCACTTCCCCATAACTAAGACCATATAATCCTTAGTTCTTCTCTGCCTTCCCAGACAGTTCGCATCATATAGCCTATATCAAATTTGTCGATAGCTTAGATCTTGTAATCGATAGTACTTCTCTCATTTGCCAATATCCTGAAAGCCTGCATACCCAATTATAAATTACAATAGATGAACCAATCATAAGATTCCATTCCTAATTAAGAACGAGTTACTTCCGAGAGGACGTAGATCAAACATTGTAATAGATTTTTTTTCACTTTTCCTACTCCTAACTTGAGATGCATTTCTACATTGTTATCTAACTCGGATGACATAATAATAATCAAAAATTCAAAATAAAAATAGGGCTCAATTCAAATGTTCAACTGAAAACATATACTTATATAATATAATACAGTTAGCTGTGTGTACCGCAGTTTCATCAATTGAATTGTATAATTTGGTGAGATATAAAGATTAGATGTAATATCCAAGGAGTCTCATAATTTTTTGTAAGTAATGATTTAAAAAATGTTTAAATAGTATTATGAGTAAACACTGTAAAAAGTGACAATATTATCCGTAAATATACCAAATCTTAGTTTTAGTAAAATAGCTACTAACAGATATAGACTAATAGTAACTCGGCTATTAAAACGTATTTCTAATATGTCTTCTAGCAGTTCAGTAATATACTCACCACGCTAATTCTGTAGCTGGGCAGCGTGAGCAATATCCCAGCACAACCAAAGGTAACGAAAAATGTCATACGAAATAAGCAATCAAGCTGTGAAACGTACCTGAAAAAATAATTGTAAGTAAATCTTCACATTTATTTGCGTCTAAGAAAACAATAGTAACAGGTAAGCGTGCTTAAACTCTAAAAGATATATTTTCAGCAAACAAAACTTTCTTTATTTGTCTTTCGCATTTAAAATTATAAGCTAAATCACGATATGCTTATTGTTTTGTTCAAGGGTATTATTATTATTTGATTCACGATTAAACAATATGATTAGAGGGATATACACACTGGATATTTATATAGATAAATATTGGCCATTTTGCCAACGCAATCATCCACGTGTAAGAAATTCGATATTAATGTAGATAGGAATTAGAGGGTATGTAGATCATACCTCTAATTATAAAGTAATATTTTTTTTTTAAATCGCTTACTCAAAAAAATAACCCAAATATATAGTTTTCACCCATTAACACAAAAATTATTTTTCAATAACGCAATCATAGGCCTATTACCCACAAAATTTGAAGTTGGCCTTGTACAATCAGGCCTTGTATTTGCTAATCATCAAATCTACTCCAAACATTTACGAAACATTCAACGTTTTGGATGTTTCAACTCCCATGAATGAAGGGAAGTCAGTCCACATCAACTTTAAATTAATGTATTTAAAGATCCCCGTTTAATGGATGTTAACGGTTTCATCATCACTTATGCAAATAAAGCTAGATATCTAGGTATGAATATAGATGCTAAACTAAGATGGAAACACCACATCAAGAAAAAGAAAGACGAATTAAATATCAAATATCGTAAGCACTAGTGGCTCTTGGGCAGAGACTCAAACCTCTCATTAGGAAATAAAATACAAATCTACAATCAGATTTTCAAACCAGTTTGTTTGTATAGCAGTCAACTGTGGGGATGTGCAAAGGAATTTATTGTAGTAATTCTCCAAATTTTCCAAAATAAGGTACTGAGAAATATGGTCAATGCCCCTTGGTATGTAAAAACCAAAGATGTTCACCCGAGATTTAAATATTCCGACTATAACAGAAGAAATAAAGAAGATGGCCAAAAAACATGTAAAGAGACTTTACCTTCATCCAAGTGCAGTGGCTCTTCAACTTCTCGATAACCAGTCCATGGTTAGAAGATTGAAGAGAACCAAACCATTTGAGTTAGTGTAGTGTTGTGTTGTGCTGTGCTAGTTCTAATATAATATGTATTGACAATGTTCAGACAAAAACTAAAGTGTTAATGAGAACTTTAGTTATTTCAGTATTTGGGTTAAGATGATGCAAGGGAAGTTATTGGTTGGTCTAATAAGATTGCATGAATAATTATAGCGAATCATAGTCTTCTTAGGAAACAAAAATTTCACGTGGTCGATACTATTATAACTTACGAGACTGTAATTGATCCTTGTTCTCTATACACAATATCGGATTTTGTCCCATACAAATTACATACATACATACATACATACATACATACATACATATATATATATATATATATATATATATATATATATATATATATATATGTATATATATATATATATATATATATATATATATATATATATACATAAAGAACAAAAGTCTAAATACAAATACAAGAATTATAATTGAATTTACAATTCAAAGCTTTTCGTTGGCTAACAGTACCAACACCATCAGGAATATTAAACAATCAAATATATATATATTGCTGAACCTGAACCATTTAACCTTTTTTGAATGATTTACATGGGTTATGATTATGGTACATACTTATAAACATGAGAGAGAATACCTCCTTAAATCTTTTGAATCATGAACCTAATAAAATTCTAAATCTATAAAACAAATAAAAGAAATGATTGAATAACCCATGTTTATATCATATTGTTGTTAATCTATATGCCAAGGTGCTCCGACATCATATAAGAATGTTTTATTTGTCACGTTCAATATGTTAAATACGAGTCCAAGTACAAACTTTGTCATTGGCTTCAAACCTTCGTGAGTAATAAGGCTGTGATCAATTATGTTTTTGTTATTGGAGAATTAGTAAGTAAAAATTTTATAATCAATTTCTTTTTTGACTTTTTTTTTAGTGTAATGATTACTCGATCCGTTTGAAAATTATATTCTTGAACATTCTTTTTATTTGAACATTTAAATATTTCTACTTACAATATGATTTTCTGGTGATGTTGAATCCCTTGCTTTGCTAATATCTTGAAGCATTCGTCCTCACGATGCCCAGTAGCTGGATGTGAAGGGACTTGTTGAGCCAGTGAAAAAGCTCTTTCTTTCAGTTTTTTTATGGACAACGATAGAATTTCTATTTCAGACAAAACAATTGTAATTGATAAGAACTCAATAGAAAACAATGATACACAATTCGTCAAAGTAAAGGCTGCCGGTACCAGTGTGATAGAGTAAGCAAAGAAGTACCTGGGAGGGGTATTTAAAGAGAATGGGAGCCAACAAGAAAATGGAAGTTTTAATTGTGTTATATCAAACTCAGAATACTTTATCTGAACAATGCCAAAGAGTAAAGGAGTAATGTACTTCAAAACTCCACCAATTGCAAAGGACGCAGCAATGTAGTATGAATTGAGTCTAGCTTTTCCCATGTACTTGTTTTTAACCATCTCTGCATCTTCTATTATAGGAAGTTTGTAGACATACAGACCTTTCACCATTGCCTTGTACACAGTGCCATAATTGTGCCTCTGATTAACGTTGATGAAGGTGCAGCTCATGATGAATACACCGAGTGTAATGTCAGTTACGGCATCGATTGTATCATCCATAACGTCATCATTATGATTGTAGATGATTTTCAAAACGATCAATGTGAAAGTCATGATCCAAAATAAGGTCGTTGTAATCACATATTTAAAACTTATTTCACTCTTATAGTTTTTAATGCGAATTCCAATTATTAGAAACAGTAGTTCGAACATATTTGTGTTCTTATTTCGCCTTATATTAGCCATTTTATCTGCAACAAAGAAGTTGTGTATGAGTTTAAATCTGTGGTGTATGAGTATTTATTATAAAATATACTCTACTGTAATTAATTAATAGGGAAATATTATTTAAGGAACTTGTACATATTAAGATTGCGGCGTTTAGTATAGTTCTTAATCGATTTAATGTTTCAGGTACTTACATTGTAAAAACCTAATATAGAAATGAACTGACGTTAAGAATATGTTAATACAGGCATGTCTAATGCGAGCTCATAATCTGATGCTGGAGCATGCAACATAAGAATTGTATAGATTGTTAGGAATGTATAGACCTGTATGGAGTTTTAAAAAATGTAGTTTTATTAAATGAATTATAACATATTAAACAGTACTGTTTATACGTAATTGCAATTAAAAATAAATGAATATATACATTTAAAAACGTGTCAATAAGAACTTTAAAATATACTTAGTTTTAATAACAATGAAAATATATTTTTGAAATATTGCATACAAATGATAATATAATTTTAAAATTGTTAAAAGGCATTAAAATAAAAATTATAATATACATTAAAAAAACGTAAACGGAAATTGAATATAAATGATAATATATCTTTAAAATAAATAAAGAAATTTAAATAAAAATTATAATACACTTTTAAAATATATAAACACAATTTAACTTAAAAATGATAATATAATCTTATATATGTAAACGCAATTTAAATAGAAATAAATATATTTTAGTAAAAATAAGTAATAATATTTAAAACAAAATTATAATTGTTACGTTTAAAAATTATACAAACTGTATTTGGATATAGTGTTTTTTTCTCTAAATAAACTGTATCTAAAAATAAGTCCGTTGTAATCAAGAAGCTATCGAATATTAAATAAGTGACTTGAAGAAATCTTGACAAATATAAATAAAGAAATAATTGTAAGAAACTTTTAAGTTTAAATAAATACATACCGTAAAGTTAATGGTTATTACAAAAGTCAAAACCAACTAATTCAAGAAAACACTATTAGAAAAAAGTCGAAATTAAAAATTGACAAACTAGTTGCTAGGTCAACAGTAGTAGGATTTCAGGAATTTTATCACAAGGTTCACAAAGGTCAAAAGAAGTTTTTTCCAAAGCCAAACATTGTGGACAGTGCCACTTCGAAGTCACCAACCGAGCCAAACGCACATATGTTTGCTCTTAACTGATTTAGGGAGTATTATATGTAAATGTATTCTGATTAATCGTAAGTTATATTAAATAATGATATGTAAGAAATAATATTGCTTTTGTATGTGTAACAATTTAAAGAACGAGATTATAACCTAAATTTTAGGCTAAATGTACAGCATATACACATCTTGTTTAATCTAGTCTTAACCTATAACCTATAAATAGTACCTTGTTAATGGTAACCAATAATAACAAATGCTTAGGTTATAAATAGAAATATATGCTAAAGGGGGACTATCCATATTTAAAGAAAGTATTTGTAATATATTATATTTTTGATATTTGTAAAGAAACCAACATCTATATAAAAAGCTTGAACAAATCTCTACCTTTAGATAAATAAGAACCTAAATATAAATTGAATATTAAATACAAATTGTTATTTTCCAAATAGCGTTGAGTTTAATTTTCTATAAAATTAGTTTCTTGGTTATCCGATTATAGTATTAGGGTCAAAAGGGTTTTTCAAAGAATCCATGAGCCTGATGAAACCCTAAAAGGCTTATAGGTGGTTGATTGGTTTTCATTACAAAACCAGGAGTTGGTTTTTCTGAGAGGTTTATTCTTTGAGCTAAAGGTTTTGAACCAGAGTTCGAGTTCAAGGGATAAACAATGTCTTTCCTGAGGACAATATCTTAAGGTAAAAGGAGTGAGGATGATAAGCTGTGGTCGGAAGTACACAAGTGGTTAAGGAGTTGAGGTAAGTGGTGAGGTCCTGCAAAGCTCGTAGGGTAACATTTGAAGAAATATCATTTAATCAATAAGCTGCATAATGAAATTACACCCTTGATTAATTACTAACCAATATATTTACGTATAAAAGGGAATTAAATTATAAAAGCATATATAACGTAAGACAAGAACACTGAGGTTCTTGTACTCAATATACGTAAAGGAAAAATATAACTCAAAATTATAGAAGGGGTTTAAATATTCTAACTTTGTATAAATCCAGATAGTTAATCGAAAATAGCACAACATAATTTTATCCAGGAGTTAAAATAGGGGTTAAAATAAGGGTAACATACCTAATTGCGTACATAAATATTATAACATTAACTCATTATTACCAGAATTTAAATAAAACAATATACAAAATATCATATAGAAAATACCACGTCGTCAACAACCTTCTGTGGCACTTTGGCCTTTACAACACATACACACACACACACACACACACACACACACACACACACACACACACACACACACACACACACACACACACACACACACACACACAGACACACACACACACACACACACACACACACACACACACACACACACACACACACACACACACATACACACACACACACACACACACACACACACACACACACACACATACACACACACACACACATACACACACACACACACACACATACACACACACACACACACACATACACACACACACACACACACACACGCATACACACACACACACACACACACACACACACACTTTTGTACACACATACATAGACATGAAGTAATACAGCACTCACCATCCTCTCATTTCCAGTAACCCATTTGTGCTAAAAACATACGAAAAAATAATCCGGAAGCCTAAACCATGATACCACCTGGCTGGATTTACCATCAGGCTTGATATAATTTTTTGAAAAACAAGGTAGAGAAATTGAGCTTAGAAAACATTTCTACAAAGATGAATTGGAGAGGTTGACCAAGAAAACACCTAATAATTGACTAATTATTTTAATAAGTAAACTAAATATTTGCGGGGATTATTTTAAACAATAAATACGGATTTCCTACTTTTCTTTCTGTAAAAACAAAGGATGTAATAATAACCCTCATGTCTTATTTCAAATACGCAGACAAATGTCCTACAAAATTTAAAAAAAACACTATAGTTAACAAAATATTTCACTTAATATACATAAACGAAAAATGTTTTGAAACATTTATATGAAAAGTATAAAACTACACACATTATACGACTAATCTACATATATAATTAAGTTTGTAATTATAATGACAATCTGTGGAGATTAATGTTTATTATTTTAAATATATTTCTTAATAATTCAAAAATTTGAATTTATTGGTTTTATTTTTATTAAAATAAGAGAAGCGCAAATTATCATGAAATTTTGAATGTAACTAGGATTCAAGTATATTTAGCCTTGTAAAAATGATGCACTGCTTTTCTTTTGCTTTTCAATATAAACTATATACATTAGCAAATTTTATTTAATTATTATTATATATATTCATACCATATTTATTATAATTATGATGTAATGCAATTGTAAAATCAAGCTTTTACAACTTAAAACACTGTAAGTAACCAAAGTGTTGCATTAATTATACTTAAATATTAACTGATTTTAAGTAAACTTATTTACCGGATCTGTAGACAAACGCACCGTCTGTGTATCAAGAATGTTTATTCGGTTTGCCAACTTTATACAGCCTTCACCGCGGACAGAGAAGGTGGACTAAATTTTTATGGAATAAATAAGGAAGCTATAATTTGTAGAACGTATCTTTGATATATTCGTCAGTTTATTACACTTAACACGCACATGTAGCAAATATAAGGCTATTACTGTTTTTTACAACTTTCACTTCTGAAGAAATTACTAGATTAATAATTAATTCATAGCGATTATGCCTGGCTAAGCCTCTTTGAACTCATTCATAATTTAGTTTGTATGTAGACTAGGGGAAAGAAATGTGAATGTCTACATGACGCGTTTACATATTTTCTGAATTATTTTAAAAGAACTAATTTATGCAAATTTGTTAAATTATTTTTTTTAGATTTCACTAACCATTTGCTATTTTTCAACCTCTGAATTTCAATTTCGATTAAGGAATAATTCAAATGCAAAGGTTAAATTATTGAACGTGAATTGTAACATAAACTTGAATAAAAGAACCTTCAAATACCATCTCGGAAATTGGCATTTACATTTTTATAATTATGCTATCACAATTTTATTACGTTTAAAATTTGAGTGTACTAATAATAATAAATGATTTTGTATTATAGGAGTTGACACGTAAGCTGGTACTTCTATAGAACTTCTCTACGACCCCAGTTAAAAAAAAAATATTTCTGCTTTCATGCGGGTTGCAGCAATTGTCTTTGCAAGCCTAGTGAAGGCACTGCAGTAAAAATAAGAAATGTAAGTGTTGTATGTCTACTGCAGAAATGTTCCCAAACTGTCTTTGCCTAATCTCCCCTCCCCCTTCCCCACCTATAGTACCGCACCAAGTCCAAGTGCTAGCTTACGTGTGAACACTTATACATCCATAAACCATTAATAAGGCGACGAAAATCAACTTGAAAATTTATCCCTGTCCGTACAAATGAAAAAACAAGTTTTTAAATGAAATAAGCTTACAAGTACTTTTTGTTTTAATCGTTATTAAGAAAGTTCATAGTTTTTAAAATTAGCAAATCTTTACTTAAAGTATAAAATAATCTTGCAAGCATCTTCCGGTAAGTTTATTGTAGCAACAAAGTGACGCTCTTTCACGTCTTTCTGAAATTGTAAAATACTACAAAGACGACTAACATAGATTTTGTATAGTGTAATTATAAAACTGCTAACATTTTGAGGACTCAGTGTAAACAGAAACGCATTTAATTCTATTACATTATGGATTAAGAAAACGAATGAAATATCTCAGTCGAACATTTTCCACCAAAGCTATTACGCGGGAAGAAAAAAACCCTATCAAAGGAATGATCCTACTGCATTATCTTTAAAGACTTGTCATATTTTATAGCTCCATTCGTAATTGCTTTGGAATTCAGGATTAATAAAGTGTTCAAGTACTGACTCGTTGATTTGTGAAATTTAAATTAACCAAATTATTGAATTTTGTAGTCCATTACGTTTGATGAATCTTATTAATCACTTAAACAATAGTTTATGGCTCCCCGAACTTTAAATTTAGTTAAGTTAATAAAACTTACTGAGACAGAACGTTTTCAATCGCTTTGTGCCGATCTTTATTAGTGTCTCGGAGACAACGTTCTGTCTCAGTAATTTGTAATAAATTTACTAAATTTAAAGTTCGGATAGTCATAAACTATTGTTTAAGTGATTAATTATTAAATTATGTTTATCGAGAAATTATGTATCGAGTAATTTATGCCGTAACCATGGCACTGTTATATTTTCTGATATTGTCAATAAAATGTCTACTTTTCAACATTAAATGTTCCAAATCTAGGTTTGTTCTGGGCTGTAGTAGCAATACCAGTCCATTGTGGCACTAAAGTACCTCTTACTGCTGCAACTGCATTACAATTCTGGCAGCTTTGATTCAGCCTGCCAACACTATTATATCACATAACTTTCATTATTTATGTCCATTAGCTGCTCATCCTGTATTTTGAAAGATCCTTAAACCTTCCACTCTGCCGCGTACCGTTCCTACTCATCTAAGAACTCTCGGTCTTTCTCCATTACAATTCATTTCAACATTTTCAATTAAACAAAACACTAAAAATCAACAAACATAAACAATATTTCACGAAATGTTCTTGTAAATTATTCTTAACCATTATTTCTACTCCCACCATTCCTAAATAGTTTCGTCTAATGAATGTCGTGGTAACTTTAGCTAAAGTTAATTTAGTATTTATAAACATAATAGCTTAACCAACAGACGTATTCATGTCTTACCTTTAAATATTCAATTCGAACAGGAATAAAAGATGAAATTTAAAAACAAATTTCCAAAGTATAATGTTTATTTATTCAATTTATTTTTTTCAATATATAAATAATTTAATAAAATCTATTTTATAATTTAATACATTTATTAACATATAAATTAAAGAAGTCTTCAATGCAATAGAATTTTAACCTGATACTGCGCAGTGAATAAAGTAATAATGTATGTATTAACAGCCTGTATTAAACTAACCCAAACACATAAACGTTGTGACATAAAATCTCATTTTCCATTAAGTAAATTTTAGTCATAAATCAAACTCCAATACATATTAATTTTCAAATTAGCACTAATACGTTTACGTAAAATTATGCAAGTTTTGTTAAAAACCGAACTTTTCATACCTGAAGAACTGAGTAAAAAACATTATACGCCTAAACATAGCTAAATTGGAATTCTAATAGCTATATTAATTGAATTATATAATATTTCCATCAATAACGTTAAGAAGATTCATATAATGTTCAGATAATTCATATATTATTCAGACATTAGGAACATAATCATTTACTTTTTTACTTTTACATTTCTTGTCTATCTAGGGAGATGAATTACCCAATGCATTCTTCAATTGAAAATTGAAGGACTTTCAGAAATAGCTCAAACAAGATTTACTCATCATAGGGAGAAATACTAAATAAACCACTAGAATTTGGAAATGGGAGGTACATATGTTCTTAGTTTCTAAACGTCTTCTTACCTATTAATATAGTCAGCAAAGTTGTAAATAATTTTACCGCAACTATAAAACTAATCCTGAAATTATGACTAATTTATAACTTAAAATCAAAGAATACATTCATTATTAATTGATTATTTTATAAAATTTACATGAATATATTTTTTGTGTGGCTTATGGAAAGAGCCTTAAGAGAGTAATTTAGAAAACGTAAAAACATTTGTCCACCCTTAGAAATATATTTAGAAATGAACCAATATATGCAACTCTTTTGGTTCTTATATCCTCATCAATCAACGAGTTATACTAGACATTATACACATTATACTAGACAACCATTTTATAATGTGAGGCTTGGCACATAACTCTTCGGGAGTCTAACGGATAAACACAGTACGTTCCCAATCTCCTAGAGTGACTGGATGAAATCCATGAGTGAGCTCTCAAAATGGAAGAGCCCAGCAACACGTTGAAGAAGCCCTACGTAGTAATGGTGGAGGAACGGGTTTACTGAACAGAAAATCTCGTTTGTCTGTATAACCGTTTCCCCCTAACCTGCAAAGGTCATTTTGTGGCCTGATGGCAACTACATAATAAGGAGACAACCGAAGGAAAACAAAAATAAACATTTTAACACACATTACAAGGGGGACGATAATTTTCCAGTAAGAAAGAGCAGCGAGATCAGACCAACACATGTAAGGCTTTGAGAGACAATCATGCTGTAAAGGAGCGGCAGCCAGAAAATTGTTGGAAGAGAGAAGCATGATTTATTGATGGAACGATAAATTGATATACAAAATAAAAAATAACCTCTGTTGTACCTAGTAACGAAAAACCTTTCTCAACAAAGAGTGACATATTTTCTCTCTACTTAATTTTTATGAAATAATTACAATTAATATAAATGAAGAAATATAACCTATGCGTTAAAACAGCTGACATACCTATAGCCTATGATATAAAGTCTGCTAGTAGGAAGTGGCTTACCCTAGCACAGCCACCCCTAACTCGGCCGCTACAGGGGTTCCTGAGTTACTTTACCTAGGGCAAGGCTTCGGGATAGCTTTTACACGAGGCTTTACTCCGTGTTAGCTTTACCTAAGGTCTAACTCTGTGGTGGCTTTACCGGAGGTCTAGTTCCTGGGTTACTTTACCTAGGGCGTGGCTTCGGGATAGCTTTTACACGAGGCTTTGCTCCGTGTTAGCTTTACCTAAGGTCTAACTCCGTGGTAGCTTTACCTAGGACTTGGTGGGGGTATTTGTCTTGGTAGTTGGTATAGCAACCATCCTAGCCCTGCTCTTGTGTAGCTTTACTTAAAGGCTGAGTGTATTGTTTATTAATTTAGTAGGATAGACAAATTTTGAGTTTGGCAGTCGTTTACCCTGGGCCCCTCATCACCCGATTCATTTGGGGTAGACCACTATAGTTAGGGTGAGCCTACTACTTGCATAGAGTTGCTCGAGCGCTGATACGTCATCAGGTAACCATTAAGTCTTTCCAAACGTTACCCCTCCACCGGAGCTATTCCTGGGTTACACTACCTAAGAGGCCTTACTTCAGATAACCATTAAGTCTTTCCAAAAGTTACCCCCTCCACCGGAGCTATTCCGCCTATTATTTTTGGCATTCTGAAAACCGGTGATCCCACCCACACAGCCTACCATAATGGACACATATCCCGTACGGTCCTTCGATCATACCGATCGATTTTCGGCAATTTCATATTTTATTTAAAAACTACCCCTAGGTGAACCACCCCCGCAACGGTCCAAAAGAGCCTCTGCACGTATCCCGTACTGTCTGTTGATCCAACCGATCGATTTTCGGCATTTTCAGATTTTTTGTAAAAACTACCCCTAGGTGAAACTACCCCTACCGACGCAATAATACACTCTAGACTCACCCTATCAGTCAGAACACGTTTTTCCAAAAATTTTTCGAAAACTACCCCCCACCCCCAATCCACCCCCGGAGCTACCCGCGGAGATGGTCCTGGACGTAGCTGAGATGTCCCATGCACCTTGGGGTTGGTTGGGTTGGATACATTTTGCCTAGCTTAGGTTAGCTGGTTGGAATTAGTTTTTTCCATTTACCACCCCCTGCCCCTCTAGGCATGGTCAAAACCACCCTTAGGGGTTGGATGAAGGTCGGCGTCAAGCCTCTGCATCATCCAAAACTACACCTATAGTCCTAGGTTACGTAGCGGCCAGGTAAGGTTAAAATAAAATTTTTTTCGAAAAACTACCCCCTACCCCTCTAAACGTGGTCGAAACCACCCCTAAGGCTGGGATCAGGTGCGCGATGACCTTGAGCATCATCCAAAACTACCCCGACAACCACAGGTCAGTGATGCCCGTGATGGAGATACGACCAACCTTTGAAAGTTAGGGGTGGTTTTGGATGATGCAGGCGGTCGATGTGACCTTGATCGTAGCCTTGGGGGAGGGTTCAACCACGTCTAGAGTTGTAGTTTTTAGGAAAAATTATTTTCAACCCACTAACCTAAGCTAGCCAGAGTGCTTCTAACCTAACCTACTGTTGGGTGTTCAACCACGTCTAGAGGGGTAGTTTTTAGAAAAAATTATTTTCAACCCACTAACCTAAGCTAGCCAGAGTGCTTCTAACCTACTGTTAGGTGTGCGATAAAGATGAGGATCATCACGCCATCTGCCATGTACAGAGATATTGTGATGGTTTAGTTAGTGACCCTCATTTGGCCTGTGTGATAGGCTATTCAATCGTAGCGCTATTTACTTAGCTAGTGTGACGAGTTATGTGTTGGTAGCTGTGATAAGTAATGTATTGGTAGCCGTCCACACCTTGCTGTTGTCGTAGTTCATGAGGTGGTAGGTTTTCCTTACGGAGCTATTGTCTTAGCACTGATATAGGTCTTACGTAGGTATTATCTTGGTCACGGATCGATAACTGTTTTTACGTAGCTATTATGGTGTTGGTAGCTGTCTTTACGTGGCTAGTGTAATGGTTCATTATTTAATAGCAATCATTACTGAGTTAGGTTATGCATCTTTAGCTGTCTTTACATAGCTATTATGATAGGGTATGTATTGGTTGTTATCTTTTCGTAGCTATTTTAAAGGGGTAGGCATTGTTAGCTGCCTTTACGCAGTTATTGTGTGACAGGTTATGCATAGCTGTTTTTACATAAGTCTTGTGATAGGTTATACAATATTAGCCGTCTGTACGTAGCTATTATGGTAGGGTGAGCAGCGGTAGCTCTTTTTAACGTAACTATTGTGGCTGTCTTTACGAAGATATCGCTTAAGGTCTTAAATTGATAAAGGGCGTTACGTAACCACTGTCTTAGATTATGATCCGGTAACAGTTTTGACATACCTATTGTGGTAGAGTATAATTTGTTAGCTGTTTTACAGAGATGGTGTCTAAAGTCTCGGTTTGATGGAGAACATACGTGTACAATATGTGTAATGGCCTTGACGGTTTCTGCATAGCTATTTTGGTACGCGTTGATAGCTATAATTATGTCTAGGGCTTAAAGCTTTTGCCGGTGCCTTCACTAACCATAACCCAGTTGACTTCGGTGTGGATGTTGGTTGATTAGCGTAAGTTTTTCATTTTGATTAGCTGAAACGCTGATCTGGGCATAGCCGCCATAGCCTATTTGGACTTGGTGTCAATGCTGTTCGTTTGAACTTCACGTATGTTGGTTGGTTAAACTACGCGTATGACAGTAGTTTAGTTGAAACGTTGGTTATTTGATCTAGCTTACACAGGCCATAGCCCCTTTTGAAGTCGGTATCAACATTGCCACCATCTTGTTCTCCACCTGAATGACGTCATATTCGATCCTAGGTTGTGTATCGGATACTATGTGTTACCTTATATCACGCCGCTCATGAAATGCTGTGTGTTTGTCAAGATATACTCAGGGTGCTATATGACGAACTTTAGCCGAGCTATGCAACGGATATTATGTGTTACTTTGTATTCATACTTCTCATCGGATACTATGTGTTAGCCGTAGTCAGGCTATGGTTTGAATATGTTGTGTTAGCCCTAGTCATGACTTGCATCGGCCGCTATGCGTTAATGATTATCCGGGGTATGTATCAGGTATTATGTGGTAATTTGTGGGCAGCTTGTAGGTTAGTGTGTGATATCCATTAGCTAAACTATGCACCGAATATAATGTGTTATACTTTGTAGGTCCATGTCTTCTTAGCATATTATCTATGCTGGCTTACACACATATATGTTTAACACATTATGTATTCTATTATGTATTTGGGCTTAACATAGTATGATAGCATGCATGTTGGCTTACCATAGTATTTATGTAGGTTTACACGCATATTTGTTTAACAGCGTATATATGGCTATTTAGAGTATATTGCATGCTGGTTTAACATAGTATATATGCCTATATTGGTTAGCACTGTATGTATATAGGTTGCGCGACTTTGTTTTGATTATATTGTAGTATTTGCTGACCGTCATGGGCGTGATAGGTTATGCATTGTTAGCTATACGATATAGTACTTCCCGTATTATACAGCCCCCTGCCTGAGGTTCTACCTGATAGACGGGTGAAAATGTGTGTCGGACTCTGATCATATAAGCTTGGGCCTGTGGTTTACCGACATAGTAGGCCTTATGGATACAACGTGTTAATCGTTAGCGGGGCCTCTGGATACTATATATTAAACCTTCGTCAGGCTATGCATTGGATACTATGTGTTATTGATCAGGTATTATGTGGTACCTGTAGGATAGTGTGTGATAGCCGTTTAGCTAACCTATGCAGTGGATATAATGTGTTACAATTTGTAGGCCCTTGTCGGCTTAGCATAATATGTATGGTGGCTTACACATGTTTGTTTAACGCGATATGTAGGCCTAACATAGTATATACGCCTATCTATGATAGCATGCATGTTGGCTTACCAGAGTATTTATTTGGTTTACACGCATATTTATTGAACACACTATAAGGGCAATCACTTATACAGGCTTAACATATTATATAGGCCTATGCGGGTAACGGGATGTATATAGGTTAACCTGCATATTGGTTTAACAGCGTATATATGGCTATGTAGATTATATTGCATGCTGGTATAACATAGTATATATGCCTGAATGTTGGCTTAGCACTGTATGTATATAGGTTGCGTAACTTTTTTAAACTATATTGTAGTATTTGTTGGCCGTCATGGGCGTGATAGGTTATGCATTGGTAGATGTACCCTATAGTACTTCCCATATTATTCGATTGCCTGGTTCTACCTGATAGACAAGGTGAAAATAGCTCAGATCATATAGGCTTTGGCCAGTGGTTTATCGACATAGCGGGCACATTTAGGGATTCATGTAGGTCGGCTTAGCATAATATGTATGGTGGCTTACACATGTTTGTTTAACGCGATATGTAGGCCTAACATAGTATATACGCCTATCTATGATAGCATGCGTGTTGGCTTACCAGAGTATTTATTTGGTTTACACGCATATTTATTTAACACACTATATGGGGCAATCACGTATCCAG
Organism: Prosapia bicincta; assembly: GCA_036971475.1. Taxonomy (NCBI): domain Eukaryota; kingdom Metazoa; phylum Arthropoda; class Insecta; order Hemiptera; family Cercopidae; genus Prosapia; species Prosapia bicincta. The sequence continues at coordinate 126,852,851 of JBAIZL010000004.1, forward strand.
GCCTAACATAGTATATAAGCCTATGTAGGATAGCATCCATGTTGGTTAGCATTGTATTTATGTGAGTTTACACGCGTATCTGTTTAGCACAGTATGTAGGCCTAGCATATTATTTATGTGGGTTTACAAGCGTTTTTGTTTAACACACTATATAAGATATCATTCATCCAGGCTTAACATATTATATAGGCATATGCGGGTAACGGGAATATTGGCCTAATACAGGATGTATATGGGTTAACCTGCATATTGGTTTTACACCGTTATGGCTATTTAGAGTATATTGCATGCTGGTTTAACAAAGTATATATGCCTGAATGTTGGCTTAGCACTGTATGTATATATAGGTTGCGTAACTTTTTTTTAATTATATTGTAATATTTGTTGACCGTCATGGGCTTGATAGGTTATGCATTGGTAGATGTACCTTATAGTACTTCCCATATTATACGATTGCCAGGTTCTACCTGATATATGAGGTGAAACTATCTCTGTTCATATAGGCTGTGGCCAGTGATTTACCGACATGGTAGGCTCATTTAGGGATTCATGTATGTAGGCCTAGCATAGTATGTATGCAAGCTTGCGTATTTGTTTAACACATTATGTGGGCTATCGTATATATTGGTTTAGCTATACCTTATAGTACTCCCCATATTATACGGTGGCCTGCCAGTGGTTCTACCTGATATATGAGGTGAAACTATCTCAGTTCATATAGGCCTTGGCCGGTGATTTACCGACATAGTATGTCGGCCTAGCATAGTGTGTATGTAGGCTTCCATATTTGTTTAACACATTATGTGGGCTGTCATATATATTGGTTTAACACGTTATATGGGCCTTCTCGTCTTACATTGACCGTTTACGTAGGCCTACCGGGCCCCCGCGTTGTGATCGGTCGATTTAACTTGTTGACTATTTGAACTCTATGTAGGTCGTTGGTCGTTTGATCTAACCGATCATTTTTTGGTAATTTCATATATTATTTGATAACCACCCCCACTTGATGCCTGAATCCAGGGTTACTTTTCCTATCGGCTGGCTTCGAGATGGCTTTTACCTGTGTCCTTGCTCCGTGTTTGCCTTACCTATGGTCTAACTCCATGGTAGCTTTACCTAGACCCCGACTCCATGGTAGCTTTACCGATGGTCTGCCTCAATGGTAGCTTTACCTAGGACCTGGCTGGCTTTACCTCAGGCCCGACTCCTCGGTTACTTTACCTATGGTCTGACACCTGGATGGCTTTACCTAGGACTTGGTGGAGGTGTTTGTCTTGGTCGATAGGTTGTAATTGATATAGCAACCATCCTGGCCAGACTCTTGGGTAGCTTTACTTAAAGTCTACCTCCAAAGAGGCTTTACCTAAGACCAGGCTCCAAGGTAGCTCTACCTTAAGCCTTTCCTTCAGGGGGCTTTACTTAAGGGCCTGCCTTGGGTTGGCTAAATCCCCGCTGCAGGCATGCTATGCCTGAGGTTTGGGTGGGTCTACCTCCAAGATAGTGTGTTAACTCTGCGGGTTTGCCCCTTGCCCTGCATCAGCCAATTTATTTAGGGTGGAACACTATAGTTAGGGTATGCCTACCACTTGCCTAGACTCGCTCAGGCGCTGATACGTCATCAGATAACCGTTAAATCTTTCCAAAAGTTACCCCCACCACCGGAGCTATTCCAGGGTTACTTTACCTAAGGGTCGGCCTCGTGATGGCTTTACCCGAGGGCTAGCTCCGTGTTAGCTTTACCTAAGGCCTAGCTGCCGGGTGGCTGAGCTCGGTTTGGCTTTAACCGAGTGCGTGCTCCGTGTTAGCTTTACCCGCTCCTAGGCGGTATTACCTCAGGCGCCGGTTCTGGATTGGCTTTTACCTAGGACCTCGATCATTTTTGGCAATCTGAAAACCGGTGATCCCACCCACACAGCCTACCATAATGGACACATATCCCGTACGGTCCTTCGATCATACCGATCGATTTTCGGCAATTTCATATTTTTTGTAAAAACTACCCCTTGGTGAAACAGCCCCCGCAACGGTCCAAAAGGGCCTCTACACGTATCCCGTACTGTCTGTTGATCCAACCGATTGATTTTCGGCAATTTCGTATTTTTTGTAAAAACTAACCCTAGGTGAAACTACCCCTACAGTAGCGATAATGCACTCTAGACTTACCCCGTCAGTCAAGACACGATTTTCCGAAATTTTTTCGAAAACTACCCCCCACCCCTAATCCACCCCCGGAGCTACCCCCGGAGATGGTCCTGAACGTAGCTGAGGTCACCCTCGACACTTAGGTTAGGTTAGGTTGGATCCAATTTGGCTAGCTTAGGTTAGTGGGTTAGAAATAATTTTTTTCGAAAAACTACCCCCTACCCCTCTAAACGTGGTCGAAACCACCCCTAAGGCTGGGATCATGTGCGCGATGACCTTGAGCATCATCCAAAACTACCCCTATAGTCCTAGGTTACGTAGCGGCCGAGTTAGGGGTGGCTGTGCTAGGGTAAGCCACTTCCTACTTCTGCTGTTTTATGAAATCATATGTTATCACTTATTTTAAGTTTCACTATATTGCATTCCTTGCCCCTTTTTGTAAAAAGTTTTTCTTCCATATAAAACTGAACATTATTCTATTAGTTGGATAAATGAATCCATATCCCAAACTGTAATAAAGTATCGTCCTCACAAGTAAAATAATGTATTTGAATTTGAGTATATGAATGAGAATTATTTTATTAACTATTAAAATCTTGAACAATATATATATATATATATATATATATATATATATATATATATATATATATATATATATTTATTTATTTATTTATTTATACTGTGTGTGTTGTGTATGTGAATTTGTGTGTTTGTGCTTGTGTGAGTGTAACATTTACTGATATATTCTTAATATAAATTTACAACCAAGAACCTCAGTAACGAAGATCCACCTTTCTTGGCTGGAATTATAACTGCATTTACTGAAAACCCAATAAAAAATATATTTTCAAATGAAATAACAGTAAATAAAACATTCTTACCTTTAATAGTAACAAGTTTCAAATACTAAACTTTCAGATATCCAACTGTAAGATCCACTTAAATAGCAACAACTGTACCCTAGACATACTCAGCACTTACTGGTCGAAACCAACAAACTATATGTTTAATTCCATTACAGTCTACTGTCACTAGCCAAACTATGAATAATGACACACATCAGAAGATGCTATAATAAATTTTCCTCTTGCCGTTCAATATTAACAGCAGAAAACGTTTCGAACTACTCAGTACTAAATTATTAGCACAGATACAATTATTGCTTATATTGTTGTTGCAACTTAAATAGAGAATCGATTCTTACCCTTCCTTATCTACTGAATCGATTCGCTACTGTATTCGAAGGGATCAACAAACTTCAAAAACAATTGAGGAGTTAATCAATCCTCATTTACACTTCCTTTAATTCCGAGATTACCCAGTAATTAAGCTGTTATCCTTCAACTGCAACTTGAACACCGCTTCAATTTTCCTGAACTTTGTCGAGGATCAATATAAGCGACATGGTTTACAAGGTGACAGAGTTAAATGTTTTTTCAATTGCTTCTATTAGTTCACACTCCCCTGTATATATATATATATATATATATATATATATATATATATATATATATATATATATATATATAAAATATATATATATCTATATATATATATATATATATATATATATATATATACATTAGAGCAATATCTATATATATATATATATATATATATATATATATATATATATTGTGTATATCACAATATATATTCTTGTGTAATAATAAAGAAATAAGTCAAAATACAAATACAAGAATAATTATTGAACTTAGAATTCAAAGCTTTTCGTTGGCAAACAGTAACAACATCATCAGGAATATTAAAGAATTAAAATTAACATATGTGCAAACTAGATCGAATAAACAGCGTTGCCAAATCTATTACAATGTTGTCAAACTTTTATTTTGCTGCCCTAACATTACAAACACTGAATATCAAATTTAGATTTTACTTTTATTTGTTCGTTTATCAACTCATTATTAGTATTATATTTATGTATTTCTAAAGCCTCATAAATATTCATTCTCAGTCCTTTGTTAATTTCTTTTACAAGTATCATATTATCTATATTAGGAAATATGTGATTATTATTATTACAATGACTAGCAAAATTTGATTATAAATGTCCGGCTTTTTATATGCATTAAAATGCTCTTTATATCTATCTTTAGGTTTTTTCTTAGTTTGCTCTATATAAACCTAATTGCAACAGTCACATTCCAATTTATATACATTAATAATTTCATTATTATTCATTATATTTATTAATTTATTATTAGTGTTATATGCGAATTTGATGTTGCTACTTTTAACCAATTTTGTGATATTTTTTATTTCATTACCAAAAAATGTAAATGAAGTCTATATGACATTTTCATCATTATTTTTGTAAAGTAAATTATTATTTGGTTTCTTTAAAATATTATAATTAGGTTTATCAACATTTTTCTTTTTATAGCCATTCTCAATTGCAATTTGATAGATAATGTTTTTCTCTCTTATTTGATTTTCATTATTCATAGGTATTTTATGTAATCTATATAATAAATTGTATGAGGCAGCTATTTTTTGATTATACGGATGGTTAGAATTATTAGGTATTATTTGATTAGTTTGTGTCGGTTTACGATATATGTTAAATTCAAATTCTTGATTATGACTTATAATTGTTATGCCTAGAAAATTTAAATAAAATAAATAAAAATATTAATTTTACTTATGAAATAATTTTACTTTGATCTAGTTTGCACATATGTTAATTTTAATTCTTTAATATTCTTGATGATGTTGATACTGTTTGCCAATGAATATATATATATATATATATGGTGATATTTCACGTTATCCATTATTTTTCCTTTGCACTAACTTAAATTAAATTTTTATTATTATTTGTAAACAATGTGTTTCACCACTAAGAGCAATAATTTTACCTCATTTGATGAGGAACCTTTTGGTCACATGACCATTGTCAAATCATTGAATTAATTTTCTCTATTTTTCTGGTGTCATTACACATATTTATTATTAATTTACAAATAATAATAATAAATTCATATATATATATATATATATATATATATATGTTGCTCAAATTTTCAGTAATTAATCAAATAACTTTTATTCATACACTCAAGGTATAATACATTTTTTCAACTATTAGAGGATGACCCTTGATGGCAATACAGTTTTTTCTATTAGTAACTCAATAATTAAATTTAAAATGAACTATTTTATTGTTTTATATGTTGGGGACTTTTTACAAAGATAGCAATCTATGCAATACAGATATTTGATAACATATGATTTCATAAAACATCTTATGATTTTATCCTATTGGTTATGTGGTAGAACAGCTGTTTCAACGCATAGCTTATGTTACTTTATTTATACTAATTTTTATTATTTAATAAAAGTAACTGAAATATTTTTTTTTCTTGGCCCAAGTAGGTATTGACTTTGGAAAAGTTTTCTTTATTGCCTATTACTTATTTTTAATAAGTTAAAAACTTTATTTTGATTTGAAATGTTGAAATTGAGCATGTGCGTATTTGGCTTAACTGAGTGGTTTGCACTATTCACTCATGCATTGCAACTTATCTAATACTAATTTTACAGCCGTCAGTAGGTAGTTGAAAAAGCAAATTATTAGGAAAATTGTTTATTTTATGTAGATTAATTTGAGGCACATAGCTACATTATAACGGTCCCAAACCATCAGTAACTTATAATACTGTAAATTTTGAAATACGATACTTAAAGGTTTTAAAAGTTAATAAAAATTTGTATTATTTAAATTGAATCATCGAGAAAGTTAAGTTTTGATCAACTACAACTTAATAGTCAAAACGAAATTCAAATTATTTATGTAAATAAAGCCATTTTGGAAATAACGTTTTGGTTGAAAGTGATCAAAGGCTATTGATTGTGTTAACGCAAACTTTAACTTGAAAACGCTGCCAACATTCCATTGTAAAAAACAAGACGAATCTCAGATAATTGAAAAAGTGTAAAAAGTCTACTATCTGCCCAGTAGAAGAGTTAAAATCAGTCGATTAAAATCAAAAAATTGTCATTTATTAAAGGATGTAGAGGAAGAGGGAGGGATACATACGTTAAAAGACACCTGCAATCGCACGTTCTGAGTAGAGAATTGTGATATGTGGATAGAACGGCGAGGAAATGAAATAGAGGGGTGTGAAGCGACGCTCAATGTGGTGTCAGTCTTGGACTTATATATTGAATTTGACCTTTCTGAAAAACTGATTGTTTGTTCGGTTGTGTAAATATTTTATTATTTTTAAACTTAAAATCGTTAGTTAGCATATTTAAAGCTTCGGCGAGTGTTGTGGGGTTTTTAGTTCTCATTAAAGACCCTAGTGGTACTTGAAGACCTCTTAACAAAACTCTTAATGCTAGTTTTTAAACATATATCAATAGCTTTAACTGGTTCTTTATTAATAAAATATGCTATTTCTAAATTTAATAATTTTTGTATCCTTTCATAAAATTTAAAAGGATTTCACTTATTTCTTGTTTTAGCTCTGCCATTTCATTATTTAATGTAAAACGATCTCTTTTATCTAGGAAACTAGTTACAAGAATTTTCCTAACGTCTAACCAGTTATAACTGTTTTAACTTACAATTAACTCTAAAGCTTGTACCTTTAGTTTTGCTAAAATTTAGGACATCAAATATTCATTTTGAAAGTCATCAGGATTATTAGCAGCATACAATTTACTTACTATTTTAACACAAATTGTAACAAATCTATTTAGCATTATAGGCTCTCAAGAAAATTCTGGTATCATATCTAAGAATTCCTTCTTTAAAATTGGAGTAGCCATTTTTATTTTATATTTAATTTTAAAAAATAAATAAAATTAAAATATATAGTGAAAATATAACAATATTTTACTTAATAATATTTCCTAGGATTTACTTACAGTATAAATACTTGATTCATTAGGTATATTGTAACGCTGCACTTTTGTATTGCACTATTCACAATCACATAATTTATTATGTCTGGATGTTCTCTCGTGTTGGTAATAGATATACACCCCTCGTGGACACTCACCTTGACGCGGTGAGGGGGCTTAAACTTGGAATTCCATTAGCTTAAGCAAACCCAAGTGAACTAAGAGGTGTCCACAGAAGCTGCATAAGACCACTGCAGCCCCCTAATACATACACAAATATGGCAGAATGAATCAGAGAGTAAAGCATTCCGGAGTATTAGTCCCCCAATCGGATCTCCGGGTGGGGACTGCTTTCTGTTATAATAAGCAAAGAAATAATCATCCTGATCGTCTTAAAGTAAACATCTGGAATATCAAAGACGAGCACATTGAATGTGTAAGAGAATTATATGGAATAGATAGAAATATTATTATGAGAAATCGAGGAGTGGGAAAAAACAAAAGAATCGAATTATGGTGTCATAGCAGAAAGCAAGCAGTAGAAATGCATATCCAAATGAAGAAAAAGTCAAAAGATGAGAAGATGAAACAACATATATCATTGGGTACAAACTTTAATGAACGTGAGAGAAAAACAAAAGACCTTCATAATTCACACATTAAATATCAATCTCAGAAATTTTTGCACTGGAATGCCTGCTCCTTGATGAATAAAATAGAAGAGTTGAAACAAGAATTGGATTTGAGTAATGCTAAGGTTATATGTGTTCAAGAGGCATGGTTGCCTGTAGACGAAAAGCGGCACCCTCGTTTCAAGAATTTTAATATTTTTAACAATTCACGAGCAAATGGCAGAGGTGGTGGTGTCATAACTTTGATACATAAATCTATAGTTGTTAGAAGTCATCAATCTATCACCACCACAAATATGGAAGCACTTAGCTGTGACATAACTATTAACCAAGATATTAATATAAGAGTAGTCAACGTATATATTCCTAATCAATTAGTAACTGATGAGGAACTTCAAAAATTACTGATTTCAGATAAATGTCTCCTTATCATGGGTGATTTTAATGCTAGACATGGCTCTTGGAATAAAGGAAATGACAACAGGAATAGCCTAATAGTTTACAAATGGATTGAGAACTCCAATTTGGTACTTGTAAACAAAAACAAGGAACCAACATACTAGTCACCAAGTACAGGATCATTGAGTACATTGGACCTTACCCTGTCTTCTCCAGATCTGTTAGACATAATCAGTAATTGGTATGTGGGTAAAGATCTAATTAGTGACCACTTCCCAGTATATTTTAATATCGACAGTAAAGAGGGAAATGTTAATGCACACAGAATTATTACTACGCAACATAAAATAAAGGATGCAAATTGGCCCCTATTTAGACATCTTACTAATAACACAGTAAACTGCACAGAAATTAATACAGAAAACATTGTACAGAAAGTAATGATTGCTTCCTCGGAAAGTATCCCTAGCATTAAGGTAAATAAAAATAAACAAAAGCCTAGTAACATTTGGTGGACTAAGAGAATATCCCTCCTTAGATTAGAAAGACCAAAAGCCAGAAAAATGTGGAAGAAATTTAGAACACCCGAAAATAGAAGCAAATACAACCAGGCATCGGCTAAATGTAAGAGAGCTATAAAAGAGGCTAAAAGGACCTCTTGGCATGACTTCATAGGTAGCATCAACTCAAACACACCTTCCTCAGCTGTATGGAAAAGATTTAAAGCAATTCAGGGAAAACCTGATAATAAAATCTATCAGATCACAAATCCGGATGGGATCATAACTACTAATGATAATGACATTGCTAATGTATTCAACAAATTATATGTCAAAAAGTCAGGTATTGAGGAAAATTGGCCGACTCGTCTGAAGAATGAGAAAAAGAGCTTTCTTACAACTTTGAATGAAGCAATTTCCCAAACAGATATCTGTGATAAACCTTTCACAGAAACTGAAATGAAGACTGCAGTAGCACAATTGAAGTCATCTACGCCAGGAGAAGATAACATTCATAATTTAATGTTACAGCATTGTTCTGAGTCATTTATGAAAGAAATAAGATGCAATTTTACACAAATCTGGGAGACAGGTAACATACCACAAAAATGGAAACAGGCTATAATTATTCCACTTGTAAAACCAGGAAAATCTCCTGAACTTGCTTCTTCTTACAGGCATATAGCCTTGACATCATGTCTCGGTAAACTTTTGGAGAGACTGGTTAATAACCGCTTAACTTGGAGGCTTGAAAATTATAATCTGCTGGGTCTTTTCGGGTTCAGACCTAAACGAAGCACCTGTGATGCTTTACTAAACTTTACAGAAAGTACATATACCGGATTCTAAAAAAAAATGTTTATATCAGCGGTGTTCATCGATTTCGAAGCAGCCTTTGATAAGGTCTCACCCATATCTATTATTTCGCAGTGTATGGAAATCGGTTTAAAAGGGAGGATATTGAAATACATTGTAGACTTCCTTAAGGATAGGAAAATTAAAACTAAGATCAATGATACCTACTCTGAAGAAGAATGTACTCTAAACGAAATACCACAGGGGTCAGTCATTAGTCCTACTCTTTTTAACATAATGATGCAAAATTTAGGGAATATAGACCTTCCTGGCATCGGCATGGCTATTTTTGCAGATGATGTCACTATCTGGGCCACTGATAAAGACCCAACTGCTTCTACTCACCAACTGGAAAAGGCACTTAACAAAATCTCTGAGTGGTCTGAAAAATGGGGACTAACCATTTCAATATTAAAAACTGAAGTATGCTTCTTCTCCAGGCGATACTTGCACACAAACAATAAACCAGTTATAAACTTAAATGGAAACGTACTGCGGCATAACCCAAATCCTGTACTTCTGGGTATTAAACTGGATCCAAAACTATTGTGGAAAGAACATGTCCATTTCATAGCGGACAAATGTGCAAATAGAATAAAAGCGTTGAAAGTTATAGCCAGCAGGGCATGAGGAGCAGATACATATATATTAAGGAATTTTTATTTGTCCTTTGTAAGATCAAAAATCATGTATTGTTGTGAAGTTTGGGGTGGAACAGCTGAAACTCATATTCGAAAATTACAAATATTACAGAACTCATCTCAGAGGATTTGTTTGGGTTGTTCAAAAACCACAAGTATACAGTCTATGGAAATTGAACTATATATAAAAAACAGAATGTGGAAGAAACATTTTCAGATGAAAGCAATTTCGCTTAACACTCTTTCTAACATTGCATTGGTAACTAACATCCGACAGTCACTGTTCTACCATCATAACAAACCCTGCGAATCATTAAACACAATGGAATCAGGAAAAATTCCAGTTGTTTTGGAACAACAACCCTGGCTTCGAATCCCAATAAAAACCAATCTTGAAATACCTGGTTCACTCACAAAAGAAGATTCACCTCACCTACTAAAATCTGTCGCTATAGAATTGATAAACACCACATATAACAACTTTGTAAAGATCTACACAGATGGTTCCGTTGATAATGAGAACTATAGGGGAGGTGCAGCTTTTCATTGTCCAGAATTAAACGAGGATTATTATGTGCCCTGCGATTCCTCTTCAAGCATGAATGCTGAATTGATGGCCTTGAATGCTGCTTTGGTTTTTAGCAATACTATGGATGCACAGAACATCTGCATTCTCACCGATTCCAGGTCGGCCCTTCAAGCCCTTCAAGTACAGCACACTACAGACTACCATTTTCGAACATCTGAAATAACTAAATTGTTAAAAAACTTAGAACAGAAAAATATTGTATTTCAATGGATCCCCAGTCATTGTGGTGTTCCTGGGAATGAGGAAGCTGACAGATCTGCCAAGGAGTCTTGCAACTTGTTTCCATCTCCTGAAAGTTGTTACTCCTTAACTAATTGCAAAGAGGCAGTTGATAAAGAATCTCACATCTGTTGGATAAAGAAATGGAGAGAATGCAATACTGGGCGCGAATATTATTCATTACAAAAACAACCTAATGATCCAAGGATCTTCAAATCATTATCACGTTCAGTGGCATCTTTTGCGGCACGAGCTCGTATGGGACACATTGTCACCAATACATATTTGAAAAGGTTTCATATTACTAACGACTCTATCTGTGGAGTGTGCAAGCAAGAAGAGGAAACATTAGAGCACATACTTTTGAAGTGTCCTGTAACAGCAGCAACAAGGAGTCCCTTGATAAAACATCTAGGACGGGAATATACCCTGGACAGAATCTTGAAAGAAAGTTGTTTCTGGCCATTGGCAGAGTGTGTGTATAGGAGACATCGAACCATCGAGGCCAACCTTGGAAGCTCGTAATAAGAAGTAAGAAGTAAGTAAGTAATATATATACACTCTATTAAATTGTTGCAGATATTCACTCTGCTGCAGAGTTGTTCCTCAATTTACTGATAAAACTGACGGTCGCTAGATTCACTAACTTCCTTGAGGGGGCCTACCGACTGCGCCAGATACGTGTGTTGTTAAGCATAAAAGGTTTTTAAAAATAATTTTAGTTTTATAAACCTTCAATAATTAGGAACAATTTAATTTTGAAATTATTACATTGATTTTTACTTAACGAAAATTCAACTGATATCCATTCAGTTGGAGTGCCTACAATTGATCTGTACAAGAGTTTGCTACACACTAAAGCTAAAGCTGTTTTACCAGCTGCACAATACAAAATCTGCGTAAGCAGGAATCTACTCTAGTAAGCATTATATTTAGTCAAGTTCACATTAGTCGTTTACTTAACTTATATATATATATATATATATCGTAGTATGTTTTCTTGTGTATTAATAAAGAACAAAAGTCTAA
>JBAIZL010000004.1:126867231-126884731 GCA_036971475.1 Prosapia bicincta
TTATAACACAAATATCTGAACACTTCCGCATCACTTCTTTGCACTCCACTGTCTCTTGACAGCATATCTAGACTTACATCTTCAAGAGCAAAATCCACCCCGACTAAGTTCATAGCTTGGGTCCAAAAACGCCTTCCACTAACGTTTCATTTGGAAAAGTTTCTGTAGTCTCTGTAGACTCCTGTCGTCCAAACCCCCTAATCCGGGCATCGTCATCATAGCAACCAGTTTGTTATTTTTTAATCTCGACCTTTCTGTTTGTATTTTCTTTAATTGTTTGGTCTTGTTATTTATAATAACCTTTTACTTTACAAGATATGTGTTATTTAAATTTATGTGTTATTAAAGTTTGTTCCAATATTCTATTAGTTTATTTTTATTAAAAATTATCAATTTCACCAGTCCTAGTTTTTAATATCTTCTTGATTGCAGTGCTGATTTGCCCTTATTGTAAGATTTTATAAAGAATTTTGTTTTGGCGAATTTAATTATATCAATATATCTTTATACTTTTAGAGTCTATTTTAAAGCTATTAATTATAGCTTATTTTTGTATTTAAAACATTTTTACAATTACAATTAATTGTATTTAACCTAGTTTATTTAACCTTACTTTCCACTATTTGGTTCAAGTTTACTCCTTTTAGTTTAAATTAGTTCAATTTTTTGTAGTGTTAGGAGCTTTTCAAAAACCTATTCCGTATGATTACCGATTTTTGCAACGATTAATTTGGCCGTTACATCTTACTCGCGTTTTTGTGTTCCTCTCGCATTAGCGTCCTATTCTTCCATCTGCCAAATTTCAACGAATCACAAAAAGCCCTTTAAAAGTACAACCAATATCATCTCAGCTCTAAACTAATGTTTAAAATGTGTGCCTTTATTGACGGTTAACTTATATTATTTTACAAACTTGAAGGCATTGGCCCAATCTTCTCTAACAGTATTTTAGTATCCCTCTAGCGCCTTGTTTCTTTTAACAAACAAAAAATATTTAGTAATTCTATAGAATTAAAAATTCAAAAGCCTTAGATTTATTATTTCATGACTACATTTACCTTCGTTGGGATTTAAGACTTGGCTCACTAAGAATTACTACTTGATATATTCTACCGTAGTTTAGTATGTTAGTATAGAACACAATGTTAACATCTAGTTTATTCTCTTCAGTTTTATTGTTCTTGCATTGCAGAAATATAATGTTTCTGCATGTAAACGTTTTTTATACAAATATAAACTTTATAAAGATATATTTACCAGATCTGTATTAAGATTGTACATTCAGTTTGCCAAATTTCTCTAACCTTCACTGCAGACTGCGATACTGTACAAATTTCCTAATGTAAAAAAAAAGAAAAGCCATTATTTGTACAACTTAATGTTCGTCCCACTTAATGTGGGAAATATAAAGCTGTTATTAAACTCAATTGTTTGGATGAAACTATTAGCTTTGTAATGATAAGATCTTGTAAAATCGCTTTGAACTCATGAATAATTTAGCCTGAATGTGGACTCGGGGAAACAATGTTGAATCAATCATGCAAACAAAAATATATTCTTCTATTTAATATTGCACAGGGAAGTTGTTTAGAGTTTTATAATTATATTTTACTAAAATACAACATCTTAAGGATTTCTCAGAACTTTCTTCAACTATGTTAGTAGATAATAAATATCAGTTCAAATTAGAATGAAAACTACTAGTTACATAGAAGGGACAACGACAACATGTGTATTCACAATAATGCGTTTGTTCGCAGGTTGAAAATAAATTATGTAGTTATAATGCGCTGCGATAATATGGTTAGGGTAAACTTTTTTTAAGATGAAAAAATCAGATAATATTTGTTTATTTTTCAAATTTCAAATATCACGTTCAAATTTAAATAATTTTTAAAAGATTACGAAGAAAAGATCTATAAAACAACTTCAATATTTACAAATATAATTTAATAATTATTTTGAAGTTTTGGAAAGAAAGTGATAGTTTAAGCAGTTAAAGTAGATGGTTTTATCTAAAAATGCAAATGAGAGACAGAGATACAAACCGAAGAATTGTTCATAATTATTAGTATAAAATATATTTAATCCTGAGATATGAATGAAACATTATTAGTCAAAAATAAATTTGAAGAACTTAATCATTGAAATAATAATGTTATTATTATTCCGATAAATTTATTAATCCTACTTTTTTCACAATGTGCATAATATGTTTAACAATTTTTGATGAACATTTCCACTATCAAAACGTGATTTGTCTTTATTCATAAAATAAAATACACCATCATGAAGAGCAAATATAAATGCACTTGCCAATTGCTGATTATGTAGTGATAATCCCTTAATATTACAAGTAATAAAATATGTTTTGCCGAAATCAAACTGAAGTGATCTATAGAGTGAAAAATAAATGATTTTGTAAAATTAACAATAGTTGGGGAGTGCCACTATACAACTATATTTGTATAGAATCCTATAACGCCTATATCACTTTAATTAATATAAATATAGAAGAAATGTTGACTTGTGTTTTTTCAGCTTACGTTGAATCTAGAAAGCACAAAGTCCTGAGTACATTGAAATAACTGTATGTGGCCTGAAGCACCTGCAACAAAATGGAAACTCTATTAATAATAAATATTTTATTTTTGAGTACATTTTAAGCTTACATAAACTGAATACATTTTTATCTACAAGAAAATTAATTTACTTAATTATTGACAATGTTGTATTAATTGACACTTAAACTTGACTCAAGTGTTGTAATTGTTGTACTTAATTCACATTGAGTGTGGTATTTATTGACATAGCTATGCAAATATTTACAATTGTCATTGTTTTTTTTATCCAAAGTTATGCTCAAAACTGGGGAGAAGGTCTAATAATTCCCTAATACATTTTTAGCATTAAAAACTACTTTAACATTCCGTTCAGTACTTTAAAGCTAGTGGAAACTAATTTGACGATTTGTCTCCTAACATATTGTCACCTTTAAGGAACGAAACATCTACATTATGAATAACATAAGATCTATCAGTTCGTGCTTTACAATACCGTTATAGAACAAGAAAAGTTAGACACAATTATATTCACATTAATTTATAAATTCTTAATTGGTGAAAATCTTTTATTTCCGAAATAACATTTTATTTATATATAAATGCAATGTTGATACAATTTAATTAAATTGTTATCTCTAATCATATTCCGTCTCATATAGCATTACACCTCGTTTTACTCTAAACGTGTTTAATGTTATCTAACATTTTCTCTAGATTCGACCCCTACACACTTAAGGTAAGTTGAGTAGAAATGGGAACCCTTTTGTAAACCTTTATAAAATCGTTAATTTTAACCTAATTCAATTAAAAAATATGATTTAGTCGCATTGGTAATATAGGTTTCATATGTTAATGTTTATAAGGTCAACACATTTTTTAAAAACGCATATTGAAAAGAAACATTTTTGCAGACATTCTCAAGTTTATTAACGCTAATAACACGTAATACAATCCAAATGTTTACACAAATTACAAAAAATAAGTATAAAATTTACAAAAATATTATTAGCTCTACTTTAGATTACTTATGTCTCAATTTTGTCACAATTGCGTATGTATCGTCAATTTGACTACTCCACTTTCTTTTTTTTATTTGACAAAAATAAAGTTTTTTTGTTAATTTCTTGAACATAGTAATATCAAATACTTCTTTAACGCCTGGAAAAAATATTATTATAGCTAAGAATACTAATAATAGAAAGAAAAATAATAATTACTATGACTAAGTTTTAATAAATTAGTAAAATGCCAATGTTTAGGAAAGTCTTTTTAAAATAATGTTAAACATATGTTTTATACAAAAAGACACAGAATTTAACAAGTTATCAATAAAATGAAATATTTTTCATCGCGTATCAGATCACAAAATTACGCCTTGTGGCCATCTCTCCTCGACTTGCCATGTATATATACACCTAATGTATCACTGCCAGTAACCTCCGACATATTTTAATAGTTATGCTAATTCTATAAGCAATAATAAAGTCGGGGAAATCGTATAAAAAAGCAAAATTCATCAATACTTTTAAACAAACCAAAACAACTAATGACGTAAAGTACATTATGCTATTTAGGCCTTAACCCCTTCAGACCCACGGTGCATAATTATGCACATCGACTTTAAAGCTTTGTAAATGGTAACAGCATACTCTCTTTAGCCTTTAAACCTATTGGGCATTATTCTGCACTCAAACTGAATGATATTATCCAGAAAGTTGTGATCTCTGGTGGATATTTTTGTAATCATCATTTTTAGAAGACAACGTGGTTGACAATTCAAGAAATCAACTAGGTATGTACACAGTCTATTTATAATTTGATATGTTAATATTTATGTTAACTCATACTTGTTATGTTTCTTATAATAACTACATTCTACTACTTTATTACCACGTATAATTTAATTATTATCCTCATCAGTAATCACTCAAACCATAAATATATTTCGTGGACATAATTATGCCCAATATGACTTAATGTAGGCAAGACAGTTATGTCAGTAATTTCAATAATTTTCAGTACATATTGTATTATAACACCAAAACCACTGATAAAAAAAAGCTGTTTCCAGTTTTGTTAGATTTACACATTGCAGTATCATTATTATCGAACAAAAATATATATTGAAAAAAAAACAAATGTAGATTTTGAGAAAAAAATGTTTTTGGAATTTTACTATCCTCTTGTATTTTTACTGTACCTAATTGCATTGTGTAATTATTTTAGATATACTTGATGCTGCAAAAATACTAGATATACTTGAATCAGGGGATTTGTCAGAGCTTGATCTCGTGATGATGATGGAGATGAAGATAATGTCGTTCAACAATCACCTTCAAGAAAAAGAATGGGAGCAGATAGAATACAGTTGGTTGATGGTGCTGGAGGTAATGAGAGTAACTAGGATGAAGGTGAGTTAGTTGCTGATATCCGTAATACACCATTACCTTTTCAAAATATTGTGACTGAAAAACAGAATATAAAATGGAGGAGGCGTTCTTTTGTAGACTGGAAATATCCTGGAGTTACTCTGAGGTTGAAAATGATCTACAGCTGTTGACCCCCATATCTTATTTCAAAGGATATATTAAAGATAATGATTTTAAGAAAATGGCTGAGTCAACTAATATTTATGCTCCCCAGAAAAATGTAGCAAATTTTAAACCTACAAATTCTGATGAAATTAAAATCCTGTTTGGCCTACACATAGCCATCGGCTGTTTGAAGTATCCAAGGGTGAGGTTATTTTGGGATCAAGGTCTTGGAATAAATCTAATCTCTAATCCTCCTTTGCTTTGTGATAAAGATTTGAAAAAGAAGGGTCAGGGCAGCCACGATGAAGTAGTTAGTATGGATGGAGATGTAGTTGTAAAGTGGCTGGACAACAGGACAATTGCCCTACCATCAAATGTCATTGGCTCAGGACAACTAGATGAGGTTGATAGGTGGAAGAGTAATGAAAAAAGGTATGTAATAGTTAATCAGCCAGAGATTGTGAAGTTATACAACCATACAATCGGCGGTGTTGATTTATTAGATCAGCTTATATCTTTTTATATAATTTATATTAGATCTAAGAAATGGGCTTTGAGGCTGATATTTCATGCAGTTGACTTCGCAATTGCATGCAGCTGGCTCTTACTAGAGCTCTATCTATTCCAGAAAAGAAAATATTAGATCTTTTACATTTTCGAATGCGCATTGCGGAGACACTTGTCATAGCAGGTAAAACAACTGCAAAAAAACGTGGTCGTCCATCGGGAGAATCTCAGTTAGAACAACAGAAAACTAAACGAAAGGAAGAACAGTGACCTATACCTGATGTGCGTTACGACTCTGTTCATCATTTACCACATTTAGATGGAAATCGTGAAGGGAAAAGATGTAAGAATGGACTTTGCAACTAAAAACTCACTTTTACTGTGGTAAATGCAATGTACATCTATGTATAAAAAAAGAAAGAAACTGTTTTGTACAATTTCATACAGCTAGGCACAAATAATTATATAGCCTACATTTCAATTATTTACAGATGGTATTTCCTTTCTTTTTACTTCATCAGTGTTAACATATGTTATTTTATATAAAACAATATAAGGTGTAATAAAAATGTTTTTTTGCGGACATAATGTTTTTTCTTTCCCCGTTCCCCCCAAATATATGAGAACCTATTTTGGTTTCATTGAGTACAATTGGGCATAATAATGCACAAAAACATTTTGGGGGATAGGGGCAATTTATTTGAATGAGTAATTTCCTCTAACTTCTTGCACAAGAATCAACCAAAAATATACTATCAAATAATTTTTTAACTTGAAAGTAATAAATCAGGTCTGAAGGGGTTAAGGAACAGTTGCTATTTAGGGAAAAAGGTTAAAGAGAGATTAAGGATTACTGAACACTTACTGCTGTGAAGGTTTCCAAATGCAGTACATATATTCCTGCCATTTTTATACAAAGAGGTTTGTTCAGCATTTCTCCCATAATCAGTAAATCGGTAGTAAATGATTTTGGAAATTCTTCCCAGTTTGAGCTGTGCAAAGCGTCCCGTAATAGTTCTCCCTTGATTAACAAACATATAAATGTCAAGAAAAATAACAAGAATTCATAACTCTATTGCCGACAACGTTTGAGTAACCATTATATTTAGGAGCTTTGGTTTTCTATGTGTTGATTATAGTTGAATTTGGCTATTATAAAAAGATTAATAGTCAACATATAATACTTTAAAAAAATAATGTCTATAAATGTTTTCTGATTACTAACTATTTGACATAAAACTTTATTCATTGTATGTAAATATTTTTTTTTTAATTCCACTTTTTCCTTATTGGACCAATATGTATTTGTATTTTTATTGCTAATAATATTTCGACGATAATTATCTTTTATAAACCTGTACTTCAAAACAAATTATAAACTGCTTCTGAAAATTCATCCAAAATAAAACGGTTTTTTCCAATGTGTAGTGAAGCGTAATTGGAGCAAGAAACCAACGCAATAAATTAAAATCTACAACTATAAGTATTATTTACATTACATTCAAAACCAACTCTTTTAAGCCAAAAACATAAGAATTCTTATATAAATTTTTCATAATTTTTCTAGAGAAATAGTAAGTAATTAAAGCCAATATCCTACAGACTATAACTTTTATCAAACACATTGCAATAACCTATACACACCTTAAGATAATTAAGGACATTTTTATAAGATGTCTATTTGCTGAATAATTAAACCTAAGAGTCTGATGCCTATCGGCAAATTAAAGCTAGGACAAAATTATTTATGTGTACCTGTGGGTATTATAACTTTAAACTAAAAACTTAAGTAAATCGGTTATTGCAAAATACAAGTGGCTGTGTCTAAATCTGATTCCCTTAGAATAAAAAACCAATTCTGTAGAACGTCTTATGGGGTTTATATATATATATATATATATATATATATATATATATTATAACCTAAAAAAGATTATATTTTTAATTACCTTACCTTCTATAGTCTCACCTTCAGGTTTCTAAATAATTAACACCAATATCAAAATTAACATCACTTGTATTTATTCCGGACCTTTAATTATTACACTTTATACCAAATTACCTTAATAATTTTTGTGACCAAGATTAATTGCTTAACTAATATTACAATTACTAAAAAGGTGGACTCTTGAGGCTTTAGGTTTTTAATACAATAAAGTTTAATAGTTACAGTGTTAATTGCTCTTTCTCTCGGGTCGTTATTATGGATATTTTATAAATTAGAAAGTGGAGAAAAAAAGATTAATATTTTATACCAATGAATTTAAAATTGTTCTGAATTTATTAAGTTTATACAGCCTTGTTGGCTAATTTTAATGTAAGAAGAAAGTACTTATTCTGTTTTGACTTCCTGGATTCTTGACGTTGAAAGCTGCTTCGCTGCACTTTTTCACATAACTAACATACTTTCCTAATTCTTTACTAAATCATTTACGTCGCACTTTTAAATTATACACAAAAAAATTATAATTCCCTTAATTCTATTAAACAAAATGTACCCCTTATTAACATTGCTGAAACTTGGTCCTCCCTCAATACGTCTACCCTCTTCTAAAGTTCCTCCAAGACTCCTCTACCGATCACTTTCTTTTCCAACCTCGCATCATCTCTCCCCCTTACGTATTTTAGTTGATTTGGTGATACCCACACCCTTTTACAAAGAGCTTTCTCTAACGGTACGGGGCTATTATAATTCAGGTATTTTGGTTCATGGAAACTCCCATCTTAACATACTTGGACCCTTCTTTTGTTAAAGGTCCCATAGCCCCTTTATGACTACACTTGAAATAGAACAATGGTTAAGTACTTTGTCCGTATTCTGGTAACTATTCTTGTCGCTTTTGCTTAATATTCCTTCCGACTTATGTTTTTTTTTAAATCAACTCAATTTATTCTCTAGCCTCATCCTGTAACACATTTTAGATGGGGTTACATATTAAAAATAAGTTTCAGAGAACAAACGTGAATTAATTCCAAAATCTAACAATAAATAAATAAAACATTGTGAATTTGTAAAAGTAAATCTCTAGGTAGAAAAGTTTGAAACTAATATATGCGCAGATCGGTGCGCGGTAATTAAAGTGTTAAAGTTTAAAATAATTTATGTTACAATACGTTTGTTATAATATATATATATATATATATATATATATATATATATATATATATATGTGTGTATATATGCATAATTTTTTATTACAATTGTGCATAGTTTTTTTACTAAATACACCCTGAACTAATATTTGTCGGTAACAAATTTTATTAACTGAATATTTTCTATATAATAGGGATGTTTCATGAAATTATTGAGTTGCGTTTGGATGTTGAAGAGTTATAAACTGCAAGAATCTGTGATATTTTAATGATTTATTGTTTAATTACTTCACGGTCATATAAATATGACAAGGAAAGGAACTTTTACCTGACCTAACATCTATGCCTCAGCAATTATGATACAGAAGTATCATAACAATATTTGCAAATAATACGGTCGATTAGTAGATGAGAATCGTCAATTCCTCTTTGATTTTGTAATATATTATACTTATAATGTCTAATAATTTATTTATTTCCTTTTGTGATACTAATTCATCATCACTCACACACCAATGTGTTTAATATCGTTGTATACTTACTGAGTTTATAACTAACTGCCCCATATAGGCGTGTATCCATATATTGAAAAGTGTGGCTGAGACTAAACCAAAATATGAGAAAGTTGCTCCAGTAATCAATTGCTGTTCCTCGTAAAAGAAAACAATAGTAGTAAATAGAAAAGTAGTAGATAGTAGTAGATCGCCAATAGTTGTTCTTTAATTTCCGCGATAGTTCAGATCACGTAACCTACAGTTTTTTCTCACTTCCTGATTGTTGAGATCTTGTAATTAATTCTTTTATAGCTTCTCGATAGTTCCTATCATGTGACCAATAGTTGTTTTCTATCTTCCCTATAGTTCAGATCATGTAACATATAGTTCTTGTCTCACTTCACGATAATTCAGATCATGTAACATATAGTTCTTGTATCACTTCACGATAATTCAGATCATGTTACATATAGTTCTTGTCTCACTTCCTGATAGTTCACATCATGTAACCTATAGCTCTTCCCTCATTTCCTGATAGTTCATATCATCTAACCTATAATTCTTCTGTCACTTCACGATAATTCAGATCATGTAACATATAGTTCTTCTCTCACTTCACGATAGTTCACATCATTTAACGTATAGTTCTTCTCTAACTTCTCGATAGTTCAGATCAAGTAGTCGATCGTTCTTCTCTCATATCCTGATAGTTCATATTATGAAACCTAATATTAAGAAACACGGTAATTGTCAAGAAAGCCCTTGTTAGGTAAATTCGAATAAATTATAATTTAGTGAAATAAATTCCAATAATAATTGGAAATAATAATCATGTAAAGTTAAACTAAAAATTGTTCATATTAATGCAAGTATATGAGTTTACATCTTAATAAATAACTTATTTACATTCAAGATATAGCTTAAGAGATATTCTAGTTCCTGAGATCTAGGGTTTTATATTATACAGTCTCACAGCAGCCGATGAAGGCACATTAAGTGGCATGCAACAGATGTTTGTAAAAATTTGTTCGGTTAGATCAAATGACTAAACAACTGTATGTGGTATGTTTAGAGTCCATTTTAGCTAGATGTGGAGGTGGGTTCACCTGGGGGTAGTTTTCAATATTATATCAGATTGCCAAAAAAAATGATAGGTTAGATCAAATGAATAAACAACTGTATGGGGTTTCTTCAGAGTGTATTTTGGATAGATGTGGTGTGGGTTCACCAGGGTTAGTGTATAATAATATATCAGATTGCCAAAAAATGATAGGTCACTGGAGTCGGGGTCTTAGGTAAATTCACCCTGGAGTCGTGCTTGAGGTAAAGCCACCTAGGAGCCAGGCCTTAGGTAAAGCTACCATGGAGCCATACCTTAGTTAAAGCTACCTTGGAGCACGGCCTCAGGTAAAGCCATCCCGAAGCCAGCCCGTGAGTAAAGCCACCCTGGAGAAAGGCCTTAGGTAAATTCACACTAGAGTCGGGCTTTAAGTGGGGTTGTTTTTAATAATATATGAAATTGCCAAAATAATGATAGGTTAGCTCAAATGACAAATGTTCCCACTAAACAACTTTCTTACGCTAAGTTTAACCGACCAACAATTACTTTAAATTCAAATAGTCAACTGTCTGTGCGGGGAATCGACCTATCACATTGCAGGGGCTCGGTAGGCTTACGCCTGACGGACGCCTCGCATGCGGTCTCAGTAAGACGTGTAGGCTTATATACTATGTTAAGGCAACATGCATGATAGCCCTATATAGTATGTTAAACAAATATGCATGTAAACCTATATAGATTTATATACTATGTTAAGCCAATATACATGATAGCCCACAGTTAGTAATATAGTTTTTTTCAATGTTGTTTAGTTGAAACGTTGGTCATTTGATCTAGCTCTGTTGTCAGGCTATGTATTTGTTGCCAAGCTATGTATCTGTTGCCAGGCTATGTATCGGTTGCCAGGCTAGGTATCTGTTGTCAGGGTGTGTATCCGTTGTCAGGGTAGGTATCTCTTGTCTAGCTATGTATTGGTTGTCTAGCTAAGTATCGGTTCAAAAGCTATGTATCGGTTGTCAGGCTAGGTATCTGTTGTCAGGGTGTGTTTCCGCTGTCAGGCTATGTATCTGTGGTCTAGCTATGTATCGGCTGTCAGGCTAGGTATCTTTTGTCAGGCTAGGTATCTGTGGTCAGAGTGTGGGTTACACTTAAAGTTACTCTTGCATTACCATAGATATGTGTCTAGTACCTGATGATTAACCGGCTTAGCATAGTATTTGGGTTTACATACATAACACAGAATGTAGGCTAACTATATGTTGAACATTACCCAAGTTATGCACTGGATATTATGTGTTAACTTATATTCAAGCCTCTCATCGGATACTATGTGATAACCGATACTATGTGTTAGCCTTAGTCAGGCTATGCATCGGCTACTATGTGTTACACATTAGCCTAGCTATACAACAGATATTATGTGTTACCTTGTAGTCAGGCTATGCAACGGATATTATGTGTTAACCATTAGTCTATCTATTCATCGGATACTATGTGTTAAACCATAGTCAGGCCATGCATTGGATATTTTGTGTTAACTTGTAGTCAACCTACTCATCGGATACTGTGTGATAACCCCTAGTCAATCTATGCATCGGATATTATGTGTTACTTTGTAATCAACCTACTCATCGGATACTATGTGATAACCCATAGTCAAGCTATGCTATGGATACTGTTTGTTAAAACCATACTCAAGCTATGCATTGGATATTATGTGCTAACCATTAGCCTTGCTATGCACTTTATATTATGTGTTAACTTGTAGTCATTCTACTCATCGTCTACTATGTGTTAAACCCTAGTCATTCTATGCATCGGATATTATTTGTTAACCCATAGTCACTCTAACCATTAGTTAACCTTTACCCCAGCTATGCATCGGATACTATATGTTGGTCATTAGCCAGGCTATGCATTGGATATTATGTGTTAACTTGTATTCAAACTTCTCATCGGATACGACGTGTTAACCCATAGTCAAGCTATGCATTGGATATTATGTGTTAACCACTAGTCAAACTATGCATTGGATATTATGTGTTAACCACTAGTCAAGCTACACATCGGATATTATGTGTTAACCATTAGTCAAGTTACACATCGGATATTATGTTTTAACCATTAGTCAAGCTACACATCGGATATTATGTGTTAACCCATAGTCAAGCTAACCATTAGTTAACCATTATAACCATTAGCCTAGCTATGCATCGGCTACTAAATGTTAACCCATCGTCGAGCTATGCATCGGATACAATGTGTTAATGATTAGCCAAGCTATGTATCGGGTATTATGTGGTAATTTGCAGGCAACTTGTAGTCAGGCTACTCGTCGGCTACTGCGTGATAACCATTAGCTAAACTATGCGTTGGATATAATGTGTTATATTATAATTTTTGGACCCGTGTCGGCTTAGCATAATATGTATGCAGGCTTACACACATATTTGTTTAACACAGTATGTAGGCTATCATGTATGTAGGCTTAACATGGTATATACGCCTGTCTAGGATAGCATGCATGTTGGCTTAGCATAGTATTTATGTAGGTTTACACGCATATTTGTTTAACACACTATATAAGGCTCTCATGTATGTTGGGCTAACATGGTATATAAGCCTATGTAGGATAGCATGCATGTTGGCTTACCATAGTATTTATGTAAGTTTACACGCATATTTGTTTAACACAGTATGTAGGCTTAGCATAGTATTTATGTAGGTTTACACGCATATTTGTTTAACTCACTATATAAGCTATCATGCATGCTGGTTTAACATATTATATAGACCTATGTGGGTAACGGGGATATTGGCTTAATACAGGATGTATATAGGTTAACCTGCATATTGGTTTAACACAGTATATAAGGCTATTTAGAGTATATTGCATGCTGGCTTAACATAGTATGTAAGTCTATATAGGTTAACATGAATGCTGGCTTAACACTGTATGTATATAGGTTGCGTGACTTTTTTAAATTATATTGTAATATTTGTTGACCGTCACCTACGTGGGCGTGATAGGTTATGCGTTGGTAGCTGCATTTACATAGCTATGGTGGTATGCATAGGTAGCTATACCATATAGTACTTGACACTACTAGTATAGCCTGACAACAGAGCTAGATCAAATTACCAACGTTTCAACTAAACAACATTGAAAAAAACTATATTACTAACTGTGGGTTATTATGCATATTGGCTTAACATAGTATATAAATCTATGTAGGTTTACATGCATATTTGTTTAACATACTATATAGGGCTATCATGCATGTTGGCTTAACATAGTATATAAGCCTACACGTCTTACTGAGACCTGATATACCACGTCTCTGATATATTATTTAAAACTACCCCCAGGTGAACACACCCCACATCTATCCAAAATACACTCTATCTCCACCCTAACACGCAACACACATTTTTTCCAAAATATTTCCAAAAACAACCCCCCAACCCCGATTTCACCCCCGGAGCAGCTCCCAAACTTACCTGGGATCCACCCCACACTTAATGGTGGGTTTGGTTAGCTGCAATCTAACTGACTTAGGTTACTGCTTCAAGGCTATGTCCCCCCCCTTTTTGTGCTCAAGTTTCCCCATTAACTACTCTTATGTTTTCCGTTTTGTGACAAACATTAACTTCAACTTTCCATACTCTAGTCTCTTCTTGGTCTTTTCCCTCCATTTTATTCTCACTCTCACGTTATTTCATCCGTCTTGATCTTCGAAATTATTTTCCCAAGAAGTCTTAAGATGTGTCTCAAATTCAAGAGTTATTCATTTACTGGAGTTTTACGTAATTAATTATTTCACAATAGTATAACTGCAATTCTCAATAATTGTTAGTTGACCTAAAATTGAGTTTGCAAGTAGCCAATTAGGTAGTAAAACGTTTTATTTAATATTATTCTTACAGTGAACTTTTCAGCTTATTTAGTTTAAAGTGTTTAGTAAACATTTTATGTGTGAAACGATTTGTACATACCCAGACGACTTTAACTACGCCTGAAGGAAAGGTCAATTCTTAAAAAGTAAGATTAGGTTGAAGCGCATCACATTTACTCTAATACCCTGCTTTGTTCCTCGGAGATGATACGGAATCTCAGGTAAAACCACCCATAAACAAATTTCAGTAAACGTATGAATAATTATATATCAGGGTTTACAATACAAGCGCATCACATTTACTCTAATACCCACTTTGTTCCTCGCAGCTAATACGGAATCTCAGGTAAAACCACCCATAAACAAATTTCAGTAAACGTATGAATAATTATATACCAGGGTTTACAATACAAGCGCATCACATTTACTCTAATACCCTCTTTGTTCCTCGGAGCAAATACGGAATCTCAGGTAAAACCACCCATACACAAATTTCAGTAAACGAATGAATATTTATATATCAGGGTTTACAATACAAGCACATCACATTTACTCTAATACCCTGCTTTGTTCCTCGGAGATAATACGGAATCTCAGGTAAAACCACCCAAACACAAATTTCAGTAAACGTATAAATATTTATATATCAGGGTTTACAATAAAAGCGCATCACATTTACTCTAATACCCTCTTTGTTCCTCGGAGATAATACGGAATCTCAGGTAAAACCACCCATATCCAAATTTAGTAATCGTATGAATAATTATACACCAGGGTTTACAATAAAAGCGCATCACATTTACTCTAATACCCACTTTTTTCCTCGCAGATAATACGGGATCTCAGGTAAAACCACCCAAACACAAATTTCAGTAAACGTATGAATATTTATATATCAGGGTTTACAATACAAGCGCATCACATTTACTCTATTACCCTCTTTATTCTTCGCAGATAATACAGAATCTCAGGTAAAACCACCCATACACAAATTTCAGTAAGCGTATGAATAATTTTATATCAGGGTTTACAATACAAGCGCATCACATTTACTCTATTACCCTCTTTATTCCTCGCAGATAATACGAAATCTCAGGCAAAACCACAAAAACACAAATTTCAGTAAATGTATAAATATTTATATATCAGGGTTTACAATACAAGCGCATCACATTTACTCTAATACCCTGCTTTGTTCCTCGGAGATAATACGGAATCTCAGGTAAAACCACCTATACACAAATTTCAGTAAACGTATGAATAATTATATATTAGGGTTTACAATACAAGCGCATCACATTTACTCTAATAAGCTGCTTTGTTCCTCGGAGATAATACTGAATCTCAGGTAAAACCACCCATACACAAATTTCAGTAAACGTATAAATATATATATATCAGGGTTTACAATACAAGCGCATCACATTTACTCTAATACCCTCTTTGTTCCTCGGAGCAAATACGGAATCTCAGGTAAAACCACCCATACACAAATTTCAGTAAACGTATGAATATTTATGTATCAGGGTACACAGTACAAACGCATCACATTTACTCTAATACCCTGCTTTGTTCCTCGGAGATAATACGGAATCTCAGGTAAAACCACCCATACACAAATTTCAGTAAACGTATGAATATTTATATATCAGGGTTTACAATACAAGCGCATCACATTTACTCTAATAAGCTGCATTGTTCCTCGGAGATAATACTGAATCTCAGGTAAAACCACCCATACACAAATGTCAGTAAACGTATGACTATTTATGTATCAGGGTTCTCAATACAAGCGCATCACATTTATTCTAATACACTGCTTTGTTACTCGCAGATAATACGGAATCTCAGATAAAACCAC
This sequence comes from Prosapia bicincta, assembly GCA_036971475.1. Classification (NCBI taxonomy): domain Eukaryota; kingdom Metazoa; phylum Arthropoda; class Insecta; order Hemiptera; family Cercopidae; genus Prosapia; species Prosapia bicincta. The sequence continues at coordinate 126,883,241 of JBAIZL010000004.1, forward strand.
CCATACACAAATTTCAGTAAACGTATGAATGTTTATATATCAGGGTTTACAATACAAGCGCATCACATTTACTCTATTACCCTCTTTATTCCTCGCAGATAATACGGAATCTCAGGTAAAACCACAAAAACACAAATTTCAGTAAACGTTAGAATATTTATATATCAGGGTTTACAATACAAGCGCATCACATACTCTAATACCCTGCTTTGTTCCTCGAAGATAATACGGAATCTCAGGTAAAACCGCCCATACACAAATTTCAGTAAGCGTATGAATAATTATATATCAGGGTTTACAATACAAGCGCATCACATTTACTCTATTACCCTCTTTATTCCTCGCAGATAATACGAAATCTCAGGCAAAACCACAAAAACACAAATTTCAGTAAATGTATGAATATTTATATATCAGGGTTTACAATACAAGCGCATCACATTTACTCTAATACCCTGCTTTGTTCCTCGGAGATAATACGGAATCTCAGGTAAAACCACCCATACACAAATTTCAGTAAACGTATGAATATTTATATATCAGGGTTTACAATATAAGCGCATCACATTTACTCTAATAAGCTGCTTTGTTCCTCGGAGATAATACTGAATCTCAGGTAAAACCACCCATACACAAATTTCAGTAAACGTATGAATATTTATGTATCAGGGTTCTCAATACAAGCGCATCACATTTACTCTAATACCCTGCTTTGTTACTCGCAGGTAATATGGAATCTCAGATAAAACCACCCATACACAAATTTCAGTAAACGTATGAATGTTTATATATCAGGGTTTACAATACAAGCACATCACATTTACTCTATTACCCTCTTTATTCCTCGCAGATAATACGGAATCTCAGGTAAAACCACCCTTACACAAATTTCAGTAAGCGTATGAATAATTATATATCAGTGTTTACAATACAAGCGCATCACAGTTACTCTATTACCCTCTTTATTCCTCGCAGATAATACGGAATCTCAGGTAAAACCACAAAAACACAAATTTCAGTCAACGTTAGAATATTTATATATCAGGGTTTACAATACAAGCCCATCACATACTCTAATACCCTCTTTGTACGTCGGAGATAATACGGAATCTCAGGTAAAATCACCCAAACACAAATTTCAGTAAGCGTATGAATAATTATATATCAGGGTTTACAATACAAGCGCATCTCATTTACTCTAATACCCCCTTTGTTCCTCGGAGAGAATACGGAATGTCAGGTAAAGCCACCCATACACAAATTTCAGTAAACGTATGAATAATTATATACCAGGGTTTACAATACAAGCGCATCACATTTACTCTAATACCCTCTTTGTTACTCGCAGATAATACGGAATCTCAGGTAAAACCACCCATACACAAATTTCAGTAAACGTATGAATATTTATATATCAGGGTTTACAATACAAGCGCATCACATTTACTCTAATACCCTCTTTGTACGTCGGAGATAATACGGAATCTCAGG
>JBAIZL010000004.1:126889731-127009731 GCA_036971475.1 Prosapia bicincta
AGGCTATATCGTGCGTCACCACACTATAACAACTTTCTCTTCTAAATAGAGGTGTCACTATACTATAAATTTACTAAACCTATATATAGGATAGACATTACACTGTAACTATATACAGGCTATATCGTGCGCCACTATACTACAACTACATATAGGCTATATAAAGATGTCACTATACTATAAATTTACTATAACAATATATATATATATATATATATATATATATATATATATAATAGACATTACACTATAACTGTATACAAGCTATATCGTGCTCCACCACTCTACAACTAAATATAGACTACATAGAGGTGTCACTATACTATAAATTTACTTTAACTATATATATATATATATATATATATATATATATATATATATATATATATATATATAATAGACATTACACTATAACTATATACAGGCTATATCGTGCGCCACTATACTACAACTACATATAGGCTATATAAAGATGTCACTATACTATAAATTTACTATAACAATATATATATATATATATATATATATATATATATATATATATAATAGACATTACACTATAACTGTATACAAGCTATATCGTGCTCCACCACTCTACAACTAAATATAGACTACATAGAGGTGTCACTATACTATAAATTTACTTTAACTATATATATATATATAATAGACATTACACTATAACTATATACAGGCTATATCGTGCGTCACCACACTACAACTACATATAGGCTATATAGAGGTGTCACTATACTATAAGTTTACTATAACTATATATAGGATAGACATTACACTATAACTATATACAGGCTATATCGTGCGCCACTACACTACAACTACATATAGGCTATATAAAGGTGTCACTATACTATAAATTTACTATAACTATATATAGGATAGACATTACACTATAACTATATACAAGCAAACAGGAGCGCCCTTACAATGTTACGATAAATATGGTTTTAAAACCTGCCATATAGAAAGAAACCCACGCTATAACTATATATATATATATATATATATATATATATATATATATATATATATATATATTTATAAGTTACATAGAAGCCCCACTTTATTATAACTATATATAGGCTACATAGGAGCGTAAGTAGACTATAACTATATATAGGCTATATAGAAGTGATACTTCACTATAACTTTAAACAGAATATATAGAAGGAAACCCACGCTATAACTATATATATATATATAAGTTACATAGAAGCCCCACTTTATTATAACTATATATAGGCTACATAGGAGGGTCACTGAACTATAACTATATATAATCTATATAGAATTTCCACTATACTATTACTATATAAAGGTTGTATAAGGGCGCCATCGCTATATTTATATAATATACAAATCAGAGTTTACTCTTGTATTAAATGAGTTTATCACTTTGAGTAATATAGAAATAACGCTGTCTAGTATTTTTCCAATTTAAGTTGAATCTGGAAAGCGCAAAGACCTGAGCACATTGAAATAACTGTATGTGGCCTGAAGCACCTGCAACAGAATGGAAACTCTAATAATAATAAATATTTTATTTCTGCGTACGTCTTAAGCTGACACAACATTTTCTAAGGAAAGATCTACTACAAGTAAACTCATTTAATCAACGATTTATTTAATGACAAAAACATATTGACATTGTTATGAAAATATTTTTCTAAAAATAAATTACAAGCCATTTGTTTTGTAAACAAAAGTTATGCCACTGATAAAACAATCTATGTGTCTATAAAACTAAATAATTTCAATATATTTCCAAATCCAGATTCCTAATTTACTCTTTTATTTTTCCTATGTGTTACCACTATCACAAACTTAACAACCTTTCGCTATTACTGTACAATGTTGTCGTCAACATTCCATTAACTAATATATATATATATATATATATATATATATATATATATATAAATAATGAATGTCCGTGGCCATACCAAAAGCTTTTCGACTCGCTTTTACACCCACAATTTCATTCATAATATCTTAAATTCCTAAAATTGAAAAGCTAACTTTTATATGATCATTCTGAAAGTAACAATACACAACACGAACTAAATTATCAAAACAATAAAACGTCAACTAATGACGAAGAGTATACTGTGCTACTCAGACGTCAAGACTTGTTTTTTAGGGTAAAAGTGTAAGAGAGATTAAGGATTTCTGAACACTTACTGCTGTGAAGGTTTCCAAACGAAGAACATATATTCCTGCCACTTTCAAACATAGAGTTTGGTTCAGCATTTCTCCCATAATTAGTAAATCTGTGGTGAATAATTTGGGGAATTCTTCCCAGTTTGAGCTCAGCAAAGCGTCCCTTAATTGTTCTCCCTGAATGTACAAACATATAAATGTTACCCGAAGAATACAATGCTAAGTTACTGAATAGATAAAAAATTATATTTAGGAGCTTTAGTTGTCAATGCTCGTAGAAGTTTATAAAAACTTCAATAATTTTACTTATAGTTAAATTTGAATTGTTTTTCAATAAATAAAATGTCTGAAAATATTATTTCTGAGAAAAGATATATCACTTTTGTTTAGCTTTTAGGAAGTTTTTAAATAATTTTATTTAAAGTAATTTATTAAGGATATTATATTTATTGTTCAGTAGAGTTAAAAATAATCAATGAAAGAGTAATATATCTAAATTCGTGGGTTGCGTTGGTAAAGATGAAATATTAAAATCAGCAACGGGCAGAAGTAGAGAAAAGATTCCTAAAAGTATGAAATCTTATCAATCGATATAAACCAAATAAATGTTATTAAAAAGTCGAAAAGACACTAAAAATATAAACGACATTTCGTGATAAGTGAAACGTATAACTTAATATCTTATGAAAAGAAATAAAATAATTAAATTACAGTATTTAATCAATTACAAAAATTAATAAATGTCAATCGATTTTTGTAAAGACATTTATTATAAGTTAGACAGGCAAAGAAAATGTCAGTAGTAGAATGTACTGACGGCCAATAGAATTAGCGCATAAAGTTTAAATGATAAAGGATGGGAACGATAACGACCATAGAAAAGTGGTAGTTGGAAAGGAGGTAGCAACTGGAATCGTCAGAGAAAGTAGTCTATATATATATATATATGCTCAGGATTTAAATTTTTAAGTTTTTAATTCATTTATGTTCGGCAAAATATTTTAAATATTAGCTCGCAAAGGGTTAAGAGTAAGGATCATATTATAAGTTAAACAGATAAACTGCAATCAAGAAAAAACTGTAACGTTCCTATCGTTTTAATAACGTGAATATATGTAGTTAAAGAATTAACAATAAACCTGTAAATTTTTAAAGTGAGAACTGTCGCACTACAAATGAATAATGGAATTTTCCAATTAGCTGTTGTTAGTTTTATTAGAACGTAGTGACACAGTTTCACAGTTTCAAAAAACAAAAATATAAAATTTAAATCGATGTTTAAAACATCGAATATAATGCTAGTACAGAGAAATATTCCACTAATTGGTTTTATTGAAAGCTAGGAATATATTCTTAGGAAATCTAGGCAGGGATGTTACAGGTTCGATTGATAGATCGAATTCCTTCATAGATCATTATACCATTTTACCGGTCAAATGGTATTTGTTGGAACAAGAAGAAACAGGATAAAACGTTAGTTCTGACCATTCCATTTACTTTTCTGTCCTTATTATTTTTTTTTTAGAAAATAAATGTCAGGTAATTATGCGCACGAGGCATAAATGCAAATCCTTATTCCTACTTGATTTTGTATTTGATTCCATTATTTTACTATTTCTATTTATTTATTATGAAGTAAATAATGAATATTAAATATTATTATTGTTATTATTATTATTATTACTAACCTATTTGTACATCACGAAACCAATTGAATAACCGATTGACTTTAGTTATAATATCGTTATATACTTACTGCGTTTATGACTAACTGCCCAATCCATGAGTGTATCCATATAGCGAAAAGTGCAGCAAAGATCACTCCAAAATAGGAAAGAGTTGTTGAAGTAAACAAAGTTGGCTCCTGGTAAACATAAACAATATTTAATTGTTTAGGTAATAAGCAATTTTTACATAAAATGTGTAGTTTTCTTATGTATCGAGCTATTATTACTTAATTCCATTATGCTTAAGGTGAAAAGCAAAATGTACAACAATTTCTAATAATTACTATACACTTTTTTATTATTTAAGATTTTATCACAAAACCGTTTATTTAATATTCATTAATCTCATCGTTAACTGAGCTAGGGTGGTAGCATTTTATAAGTAAGAGAGTGTTACCAGATTTTTCTTAGCACGTCGTATTCTTTCTTAGCGGCATAGGAAATCTAATTTTATGAATTACCCTAGTACAATAATAGTGGCGTTTTATGTACATTTTCAACATTTTCGTACTTTAAACGTTCAGCTCAATAGAAACCTTACTTGAACTCTAACGTTATTGGAGTTAATTATTATTTCAATGTAACGTGCAATTATAGGTTACAGCGTTAAATTTAAACTATCAAACATATTACGTATTGTAATATCTTACTGTAGCTTACTACGTAACACTTTTATATATATATATATATAGAATATCAAATGTGTTTTCCTGTTAGAATATTTTAAAGATCAAATAATATACACAAATACAGGAATATATAATTTATTGAACAATAAACTCAAAGCTTTTCGTTGGTTTACATTACCAACATCTTCAGGAGTTACAATAGTAAGAATGATAAAAGAACTGTCTAACAAACATGCTAGTAGATAAGCTAGTAGATTCATGTTTGTTAGACAGTTCTTTTATCATTCTTACTATTGTAACTCCTGAAGATGTTGGTAATGTAAATCAACAAAAAGCTTTGAGTTTATTGTTCAATAAATTAAATATTCCTGTATTTGTGTATATTATTTGATCTTAAAAAAAAAAATATATATATATATAATACATATATATATATAATATATATATATATATATATATATATATATATATATATATATATATATATATATATATATACATATGACCTCTGAATGGATAGTTCTTCTCTCACTTCCTGGTATCAAGTTGACTGGACATTTTGCAACTTAATCCTAGGAGACAATACATGGACCTATCATATCAAACCATACCGCATATTAAGGAATAAATCAACGCATTTCAAAGGTGTTGATCAGATTTTGCAATAGCCTTTCGTTTTTTCCAATAAAGAGATGGATTTCTCCTTACTCATCTATCTTCGATGACATAATAAGTTTCATAAATAAAATAGAACATAAGTTCACACTAATATATTAACTCATTAATTAATGTAAATAACGTAGTTGTTACATAAAAACAACCTCTGATTAAAGGTATTTTATAGAAAACAGTGTTATAGGAGTTATAGAATACTTAGAAAATAGTGATATAGGAGCTATAAAATACTTAGAAAATAGTGATATAGAAGAAATAGTTTTATAGAAAATTAGTGGATAGCTAAATGAAATTAAAATCCTTACAAGTGTTGTTTAAATAAGGAAGGCCTGCACATTTTCCCGAATCACATGCTTCAAAACACATATTGTGGTCAAATGGATGCCACTTTCATTCTTTAAAAATAGTTTCAATAAAATTTCTATGGGTATAAATATTGATCAGAATATATTGTAAGCACTAAAAAGACTAATATGAACAGGGTAGTACAATGAAATGATATAAGACAGTAAAATATATTTTCTGCTACTCCAGAACACGTATATCGCCCATAACATATTTTACACGTATTTACTTTTAGCCATGAGTGTTACTCGGTATTTCAGAGTAGCACGAGCATTCATTTATTACATCATTTTCAGATAAGGGTGTGTTTTTTCAATATTGTTTTTTTTTGTAAATATTTTCTGTTTGTTTCCACATTTAGTGTTTATAATTTCCATTAAAATTCTTTTTTCTAAGTAAAATAAATTGTGAATTCGTTTAAAATTTTTGTTTAGGAATCGTCGGATCATACGATGGCTAAATTTCTCTTAATTTCTGTAGTTTACACATCCTTCACTTTTAGACACAATTTTACTTTTTCAAATGCTTTAATGTAATGTAGCATTTAAGCAACAGAAAATACCTAATTCCATGTGGTGGCTGAACTTCTATGTTATACTTTTATCTTGTTCCCTACATTTGCAAGGAAAGTAAAAGTCCAAAGTCAATCCAAAGATTTCATTGCAACTTATAAGAGAATTATTAAGCGAAATATGTGTGATATACTAAGCAAGAGTTACAGGCCTTTAGATTAGGTTTAATGGATATTTTGTTTCATTCAGCTGTAACATGTTAAACGTTATGCCAATAATTTAGCATATTGTATAAAAATTGGTGTTGATTTTAATGACGTAAAGTCTGCCAAAATTTAAAAATATTTAGTTCATAAAAAAGTCATTGGAGAGCGTTTGGGTAGGGATTTATATTAATAATACTTGTATCCAATCAAAGATCTCTATTTCTCAAAGTGTAAGGTGGTATTCTGTAGATCAAACGTGACTCCTTGACTATCAGCCTGTTCTGTTCCTGCCTTCGCCGTAGAAGGACAGCTTGGTTCCAATTATAGTTAGATGGCTTGTTCAAAGTTTAATGAGTGAAAATGTTTGTTAAGTGTAAATGCAGCTTAGTTTTTTTTTTATAAATTAAATATATTAAACGAGTGAAGTAGAATATTGTTCGGGTATTTGCCAAAGTACATTCTAAAGAATTTTTGTATATGTAACCTATAACTTACCAATTTAATTTGTGGTTATTCAAGTTTTTTAATATGTAATTGATTCAACATAATTGATTTAAATTTCTTTTTTATTCTTGAAATATAAAATTTAATGTAACCTATCGTGCTTAGGATGATTTGAATGGAAAGCCAGACTAAGTCCAATAGTTACATACAATTTGCAAGGTAAAAATTGGCTCGGCAAGTCTTTTTAAGGTATAAACAATAATTTGTGTGTGGATAAAGATTTTGTTTGAAAAAGAACTAGACCCATTAAAATCAACCGGGGGTTTACACAGTTGCAAAATCGATGTTTATAGATAAAGCAACACACACTATAACGTCGCTAAAAATAAGGATAACACTATGCTTCCAAATATTTAAATGAGTTATTGTTCAAATAAAACCAAGTTAAGCAAAACGTAGAAATAATCAGTTTAAAATTTTATTAAATAGCTTAGTTTGCGAAATTAATACCCCATAAGATAGTTTGGTTCCTGAGGTATAAAGCGTTACATAATACATAGTCTCTCAGCAGGCTAGATAAATTCATATTGGAAATTGTGTTCATACGCTGTGAACGTTTATAAATGCTTTTCAAAAATGACTAGAGCGCTACATGTATTGAACTAGAGACACGCGTATGTTACAAAAATGGATTATTATAAAACTTAAAAGTGGATTAAGAAATCAGACATATGGAAAGTATAAAGACCAGAATTAAATAAAGAAATCATCGTAATATGAAAAGAGATTAAATATCAACAATCTCGATGGCAACGTTATATTCATTAAATAAATCGATTGAGCAAGGAAGAAAGTGGGTGTTACAAGGAAGATGCCAAGAAAGATTATTGTCACTTAGGGGATTTTAGAGGCAAGTCATTGTGGTAACCGGACGTGTTTAAGTTCAGTGTAGTAAAATTCATCGAAATGGAGTAAAATTAGAATAGTTGTGCAACATGCAGGGTCGGCTGTGCTTGGACTATAAGTCTAAATAACCAAAGTGAGTTAACACGAAGATAATATGTAACTTTAATAATTTTTCAAATATACGTCGACGAGATGTACAAACTTAGGCAAGACCACCGTTATTCAAAGCATATCGCAAGTGATAAATAGTTCAACATTGAATAACATCTATAGACCATTAGCAAAGCCTTCTATAGAAGATAGAAGAGGTAGATAACTACGATATAACAGACGTTATTGCAGAACCATTGCCGATTGCGAGAGGGAGAGACTTAACCATGACAACGAGAGACGGTAGCATGTTTGGCTAGTTTTCATAAACACTTTTATAATGTGACTTTATTTTCTAACATTCTAAATTGAATATCAAAATATATAAAATCATATTTAAAATATTTTCAAAAATAACCTCTAATAAACCCGTTTACTTAGTACAGAAAGGTAAAGGTTTAAAGTCAGATCCAATTATAGCTTCATCAAAAATAAATTAAAATGAATTATTAATAATTTAAAACATTTTACAAAGTATAGGCTACTAATGTTCACAAGAATTGTATTAGAAGTAATTGTATTTTACCAAAGCAAACTCAATATTGCCCTCAAGAATATTATAAACTCAAGATGTGATTATAACTTAAATTATTTTATTGTAATGTTTTGCATGAACTTCTAATATAATAATTGTATTGTTTTAAACGAACGGACAATTGCAGGGCCGTACATACAAGGGTCTACCTACTATGAGCACATTCCAGCGTTCCCATCAAGACTGTGACGTCACAGTCGAGAAACCGGAGGAGCAGGACGTTCTTTCCACCAGTGCCAAAACAGCATTTGTGTTGTTTTGGCTAGTAATCGTTTAGCATTATGAGTATGGTTTAAGTCGAAGTGTACGATGCATTACCAAAAGATAAATAGCAAAAAAAAGGATAGAAGAGGTGTTGAATTACTAAAATTCATTTTAAAGATAGCTTTCAAATTGACGTAAGAACATATTTCTGTGAAGACAGGAAATAAGCAAAATGTAAGATTGGCTGTAGTACGTTTTTCTCGTTCCACAGCTAAAGCTCTAAAATACTAAGAGAAAAAGGATTTCCTAAATAAATCCTAATTGGAAAGATACTTCGGACCTAGTGCAACTATTCAATGATTGGTTTGACATATTTCATTCAGAGACAACATAAACATCTCAGGTAGAGAAAAATACTTTTGGCATTTACCTTGAACAGCAAATGAAAATCTTACAGAACAGGTATAATTTTATAACGTTTAGTATAATTTTAAAAAATTACTTACTTTTCAAAACGGTATTTTAGTATCGATTCAGTCTCTGGTACACATGTTTGTGTATTTGCAAAAGACGTGTAATTCTAAATATGTACTGACCGCTAAACTAAATCAGGATGTGCTGTAAAACCTATTTTCTGTAACACGAGAATATGATCACCCCAATTCATTGGATCTCAATATAGATTAAGATGATTTAATATGAGAAAACATGAAACCTCGATTATGTCGAATAAATCAAACAAGGAAGAGTGTTAACATTAAATGTTTCTCTGGGAAGTGCAGAAGACAGGGAGGACGTCTGTCCAACAGCAAAAATACTACAGCAGTTTCATGAAGTCAACGATGAATCTAATAGCCCCGTAGAAGACGATTCCTTTGAAATGTTCAGTGAACAAGTATTAAAGTTTTTAACAATGAATGTGACATTTTAAAACAGAAAGTCTCCGTTACGTACCTTTTAAACTGCAGGACAAATATCCACTTTTGGGTAAAAAATTGTATTTCATATCCACAAGTGAAATGACAAACCTATCATGTTTTTAAACTATGTTTAAAGGTGGGTTAGGAGTACCCAGTGAGGAATTTTTCTTTGGTGCTCGAATTGTCGAGGGTAGTTTTATTTAAGTCCATGCAGAAAATCCTTTTTGTAAGGACAGTGTAATCGTAGAGAAATTAAAATCAATAGCTTCACAATGAAGTTAAATCTATCAGAATTGGACAGTGTTACTTCTGAAGAAGCCATCAAGCGTATAATTCTCGTCCATACCTACATCGAAATTCGGTTAGTTATTGAAAATGTGTGTAAAAAGGTAGATGATAACAGAAAATGGACCAGAAAACTTACAAAACTAAATTAAACAGTTTGAAGTGAAAGGGAAAATATACCCACGATTTAAACAACATAATACGTTTGGAAGATTATATATTTTTGAAATGTATGTCGGTATTTTTTTAACAATGATATTATGCAGAATTTAAAACAGTTGTTTCATTTCAAATAAACATTTATATTAGAATAATGAATCTTTGGCGACACTACAAAATATTTGTGGTAAAAAATACTAATCATAAAATTTATAATTACAACTATAATTTAGTTCAATGTGGTATGTCATTTTTTTATGATTGTTTACACGTATAACTTTTACAGACAACTCATCGTAAAATACACTTCATGAAATAAATTTTATTATTCGATGAGTTGCCTCTAAAAAGTATAAAATATATTATAATAACAAAAACTTGTTTCTATATTCAAGATTGAAGCTTGCATTAGTGTTGAAAACTGTATAGATACGTTTTATGTAAAAATGATATTAATGAGAAAAGAGTAGCAATATAATGCTGGCGTAATGGCTCGCCTCTGACGTCATGCGCCAAGCATTCCAATTTACGTCTTCCTAAAGGGTTGATCCTTGTATCTACAGCTCTGGGGCAATTGACGAAGGAAACTAGAGTTTGAAAATCAAATTTGAACATTTTATTTTAAGATAAACTATTTAATGAATGTAATGGCAAATTCAATATTTGCAAATTGGTTTTTGTTAGTCTATGTCATCAAAATTAATTATCTACATTGTACTATGAACATATGATAAAAATGTTTAACTAATAATAATTAAATCATAAAGGATATAATTGTAGGATAATGTGATCAAGTTAACAAATGTAACATCTCAATGGAGTCTACTGTTATTCTCAAAACAAGTCCAAATTTTAATAACGTTATTTTAATGTGATATAAATTTCTCCTTCTAGACTATTACAATCTATAGATAAAAATGATTTTGAGTGACGAAATAACGATATATAAGAAAGTAGTAGCGAATATTATCAAACCATTCTTAAATGTAAAAATTGGTTAGGTTCAGTAAAACGGTAAATGTTGACCACGCTTACATCAGGGTATTAATGTACAAGGCATACATCAAATATTAAAAGCAATAATAAATTGGTTTCAATATAACGAGTCATAACATATTTAAATGAAAAAACCTGTACTATAGTGAATATGTAAAAATTAGAAGAGATATACGCAAAAATAAAAAATGTTATTTTCTAATCAAACCTAATCTCGTTTTTAGTCAGCGTGTCTCACAACAATTTATGACCCTGATAAAATCCTAAACGCCCTATGATTTTGGGAGCGATTTAAACGAACAAACACATCTTGGGACGAGTACCGTAAACCTACAGATAGACTAAAAACATAGGGAACACCACTTGTCTGTTACTGGGATGAGTTACTTGTCTAAAAAAAAGTATGGAGTCACTCCCAGAGTTCCAGCTCCTCTCACTGCTTTTCAGGGCTGCTTCCAGGAGCTTCCTGGAATCACCACTTGCCGAAGCATGCATCTTCGGATCAGAACCTTAGAATTGCAGCCCTCCGAACTATCAATGAAAAATACCCAGCATCAGAATGGCTCCAAATTTACACAGATGTGTCATCCATACCTGGATCAGGCGAAACAGGTGCTGCATACTACTGCATAAATTTTGAAAGATCTTCTGCTGTCGAGGCCCACCTTAGCAGCTACGACGGTGAGGTAGCTGCCATATATGCTGCAGTAATTGAACTTGAGAAACTGACTTCTTCGGCTACAGCCGTTTTCCTTGTTGACTATAATTACGCCATCTTGAACCTCTCTGGGAATGCACAGACTGACTATAGTAGAAGCATAGAATGTAAAAAAAAAACTATATGCTCTCATTAATCCTGGGTGTGTACTTAATTTCCAGTGGATCCCGATCCATGTAAACATCACTAGCAATGAAAAGGCTGATCAACTAGCCAAGTAGGGAACAAGCCTCCCTCAGCCCGAGCAACTGAGTTCACTAAATTCCTCCAGGTCCCTAATAAAGACGTCCATCAAGAAATGGAATCATGGTCGATTGAGAGGACTCTTAGCAGAAAAACAGTGGAAAAGTCTTGTGACAGGGAGACCAATTAACCAAAATTTGAGCTGTTAGCGTTGCAGCTTTCATACTGAAGACCTGTCATGTATACCTTGCTGCTACCGATTCTGAAGTGTCTGCTGTGTGGTGGTGAACTTATGAATGTCGAATACCTTAATGATTGCACAGCCCTGGACCGGGCCCAGGATTAGAACAGTCCCATCTTCAGGGAGGCCAGTCTCTAATGGTCAGTGTGTCGCCAAACGGCTCACCTTCCAGGGATGGGCGTTGGATAATAATTAAGTAAGTCTTCTGAGAGATCTATCTCCTGGTATATAGGTGCTGTATCAAAATACGACCTCAGGGGAGAGATCATTACTTTCACATGGTTAGGAAGTAGGTAATCATCAGTGCAGGTTAGGCAGGAGTGTTGGGATGTTGTAAAAAGGGTGATTGTTTAGATGTAGGTAAGAAGAGCGAAGAGGTCCTTAAAATAGTGTTATAGGTAAAATCCTTGAAAATATCAGCAAGTATAGCAATAGGTAATTTTACTGATATAGGCTATACGTAACTAGGGTATTAAAACATATCTCTTAATTAAATCTTTTATGACTTTATTAGTTTACTTACCACGCTGATTCTGTAGCTGGACGCAGTGATCAATACCCCCGCTGAACCGACGACAGCACATAATACCACAAAAAATAAACAGTTGAGTTGTTTGACGTAACTGAAAAAATACAATAAATAAAATTATATATTGTCGAACAGAACCAATAATAACAGCTGAGACTAAGTGAGCTGAAGAAGAAATAATTTTAAGAAAACTAACCTTTTTTATTCTTCCTCATTATCTATATTCATATGGTTCAATAGCTTTGACTATTAAAAACCATTGGTTTATTCTGTGCGGATTGTGTGAGTAATGTAAGAAAAACGTATCCATTAGCCAGAGACGGAGGAGGTTTTGGTGACACTCTTGGTTTTACATAAGATGAGGTGTTAAACATTGGAAATTGATCAAATGAGAGATCAAACTACTGACTCACTTTACAAACTACAGTGAGACTATTAAACGAGTCCGTATTTTTAAGTTCGGTAACGAAAGACCTGGTGTAGAAGCTGGTTTGTTAAACTACACCGTCAGAGGAATTCTAAAATAACTGACTTGGTTCGAGAGACGAAATAAGTGTCTAGGCGTAATTTTGACAACGGTACTTGAGAATTCTGCAATATGACCGGATCGTGGCGAGTGTTTGGAGGTAAATAATCTGTTAGGGGGGCTGAGAACGACACCCAGTTCGGAGTACACAAACGGGTTGAATGATTGTAAAGTTATATGGTATCGCCCTCTGTGCTAACGATTAAGATCAATTCATGTATACCAGCGGAGAACCTGTTGGGTGCTAAACAAAGTTCTAATCGTATATGTCACCTTTCAGAATTCTACTTATTGAGTTTAGGGACAATTTTCTTACTGTTAAAGGATCTTGCATTTATATATCTCCAGAGTAGATGTTTTCCTGCTAATGTTGGCTACCTTACTCAATAGGCTTCTACATTGATTTTACTTGCTACGTTGTAACACATTTTAGGTGATGTTACATATTAAAAAGATTCAGAAAACAAACGTGAAATCAATTACAAAATTTAACATAAAAATTTTAAAAAAGTTGTAAATTGTAAATCTTAAATTAAAGTCCAAGCGTAGAGCCTGACATCTGTGTTTAGAAACGGGAATGACCAAATGTGCGCAGAGCGAGTGCTCGGAAATTAAGATACTCGCGTACTGGCCTTGATTGACCCTCTCGATACCAATATGTAGCCAGGGACTAACGTCTCGAAAAGCGAGGAACAAAAGGGATGAATTTATTTTTATAAAAATGTAAAAGTTATTTAAAGTATATTTTTTTTTTTTTTTAAGAAACGTTTAAGACGCAACACCAGGCGAAAAGCAATTCCAGATTCCAAATTACGAGCGAGCCAACACAAAATACGGAATGCGGAGATCTAAGTACAGAACCACGTTTTGGCTACACAAGTTTTGTTACAACACAGCTAAGTCCTAAAATTAAGAAGTTTAGTGATCAAAATGGAAAAATTTAACTTTTAAAACTTTAACTGTTCAAAATTTTAAAAAAAAATTATACGTTCAATGGCATGATATTGCTAAGTTTTTTTTAATAATAAGGAAAATGTAAATTCTTTTGTGTCATGTAGTAAATATTTAAGTCGAAAGGACAAATTTAAATGTATGTTGAATACGCAAAGCAATCTCGAAAAGGTGTCAGGTGCCCTGTCATAGATTTTGTAACATGTAAAGTTCTGATAAAAATTAAATCTGTAAACGTTGTAAACTAGTAGCGTAGTATTTCGAATGTAATTTTTGTAATCTATATACATATATTTCTTTTTGATGAAGTAAAGTTTGATTTGTTTAATACTGCAATATTAAACATCAGCATTAATTCCCTTATAATTAATGTAACAACAAAATTGACACGTTACATAAATTGCGTGACTCTGCTTGTTTTGTTTGTTTCTAAAATATAAGTTGCACAAATTGCGTAACGCTGGTAGTTTTGTTTCATTGTAAAATATGAGTTACATAAAATTGCGCGACTCTGCTCTTTAATTGAATAATTGAGTTTGTGTTCAATAAAGAAATTTTAAAAGATTTAAAAATAATTATTTATGGCAGAGAAGTGAATTTTATTCGGGCAATTATAAATAGAAAAGAATTAAAGGTTCAATATATTAAATAAAGTTTGTAATTTAAGGTCAATAATAATTTGTACAAAAAAATGAAAGTTGTTTTAAAATGCTTAGTTAAAAGTAAAACGTAAAAGAATTTTTTTGCATAGTGAAGCGAGTTGTATCAAAAAAGAGAGAGATTACAGTATAGACAATTTTAAACCAGTTTTCTTTGTATTGTATAGCTGTTCCAAGAACGGGAAATTCCTTGTTTGAACAATGATTCATAGTTGCTCGTAGTAAAGTTCAGATATTTTTGTAAGTTTGTGCGTAGCTTGAAACAATGTTTACACAGGTGCGGCTGATCATAATGCTTAAGGCGGATACATAATCCGTTTCAATGTTTGTTTGAACATTTTTGAAATTGCTTACGTATTTAGGTCAATGTACTCGCTTTGTTTTCTGAACTCTGGGGTAGGTCGGTTTATCAGACAGAAAAGAGATTATTAAAGTTTGTAAGATTTAATTAATTAAAATAATTTGAGAATAAATGTAAAACTGTCTGATAAACAATTTTTAAAACTTAATATGACTCTAATAAATAAATAAAATAAAAAGAAAGATTATAATTGAAGTTAAAAGTAATGGAATTTAAAAGTAATGTTTAATAAAGAATAAATTTATGAGTTAGTGTTAAAGGTAGTTAAATTTAAAAGAGTATGTTGTGTTTAATAGTTTGTAAAAGCGTTTAAGTGAAAATGTATCTTTTTGAAATAGTTAAAACTTTTGAAAATTTTAAAATTGGAACTATTCAAGTCTTTGTTTTTAAAAAAGGGAATGAAATAACAAGGAAAATGGGAATGTGTCTTTGTATAGAATTTACAACCCACTAAAACACATTACACATTGAATGTCAAAAGTGCACATTGACATAGAATATGCATTCTACACGAGATAGACATAGAGTAAAATCTCCAAATACATAACACTTCACCGAACAGACTATACACTTGACCCAAAATTGTATATGAATGTGCAAGCCTATGTTCTGTTTAATTTCAATTCTTATTTCTAAATACGTACTATGAGCTTAGCAAGAAATTAATTAAAATTTGTTTAGGGAAATATTTGAAAGAAATTTTAGGAGTAACAGAATGAATATAGTCCTTTGTGCGTCAACATGCTAGCTATATGGTTTTCCAATCAAAGTATGGGTTTTGATTTAAGAATAATAATTGGATTTTCATAATATGGATATTGAAATCCAAGGTGTATAAGATGTACGAAATATTGTAGAAATAACAGAGAGGTAATGAGGCAATAGTACATACTTGAATTTGTGTATTGAGAAAGAGAATTGTATTGAAAAATTAACGTCGTTAGTATTGAAATTTTTTGGCTTACAGGAAGTAAGCGGTTTTCCCAGATCCCAGGGAGTGGACTGTGATGAATATAGCCAGTGCATATGTTAGGTAATGCTGACAAACAAAGAGCAATTTTGAACAAGATTAAAATTTAAGCAAAAATAAAATTTATTAAAGAATAAGTAATGTCATTTTATAATTGAAAAATATATATAATTGTGTGTTTATGAAATTAAAATGTTCACAAAGAACTTTTATTTTATAAAGAACATTTTTTTGGAAGTAGGCAATGTTTTTTTTTAAAGAAAAATTTATAATGTAAAATAAATCAGTTATGGAGTTATATAACAAGTTTCTGAGATTTAATTTAAAATTGAAAGATGAATTTTTGCCAAAAAAATATTAAAGTTAAATGTAAAAGTTTTAAAATAGGCTTTTATTTTAAAACTACTGATTCAAATAATAAGAGAGTTTCTTCAAAAGTATGTTAATGCTGCCTTTGAAAAACATTTAAAATTATGTATTGTATAGAGACAACCATTGGATAAAAAAGTAATAAGAAAAGTTTTATTAAAGGTATTTATAAATCTAAATTAAATTTAATATAATGTATGTATGTCAAAGATAAAATGTCAATGGAAATAATAAGTTGATTGTAGGTTTACATTGAGATTTGAAATGTTGTTAAAAGGGTTTTAAGTCAAAAGCAGAGGAAATATTGTTTATGTTATGTTAATGTTCTATATAATTAAAAACTTTTTAAAGGTAAACTAAGTTTGTTCTAATTGTAGAAGTAATAATAAATGTGTTTATGATATGTTTCTTTAAAAGGAGAATAGTTTGGTTGCTGACTTAAGAGTCATTAATAAATTATTAAATTTAATAAAAACAATTAATAGATAATGAAATTACACAATTTGTTTTCAAGAAAGGGGGGAAATATTTTAGAGGGGGGAAAACACATTTTAGATGGTGTTACATATTAAAACAGATTCAGAAAACAAACGTGAAATCAATTACAAAATTTAACATAAAAATTTTAAAAAAGTTGTAAATTGTAAATCTTAAATTAAAGTCCAAGCGTAGAGCCTGACATCTGTGTTTAGAAACGGGAATGACCAAATGTGCGGAAAACGAGTGCGCGGAAATTAAGATACTCGCGTACTGGCCTTGATTGACCCTCTCGATACCAAAATGTAGCCAGGGACTAACGTCTCGAAAAGCGAGGAACAAAAGGGATGAATTTATTTTTGTAAAATTGTAAAAGTTATTTAAAGTATATATTTTTTTTTTAAGAAATGTTTAAGACGCAACACCAGGCAAAAAGCAATTCCAGATTCCAAATTACGAGCGAGCCAACACAAAATGCGGAATGCCGAGATCTAAGTACAGAACCACGTTTTGGCTACACAAGTTTTGTTATAACACAGCTAAGTCCTAAAATTAAGAATTTTAGTGATCAAAATGGAAAAATTTAACTTTTAAAACTTTAACTGTTTAAAAATTTTTAAAAAATTATACGTTCAATGACATGATAATGCTAAGTTTTTTTTAATAATAAGGAAAATGTAAATTCTTTTGTGTCATGTAGTAAATTTTTAAGTCGAAAGGACAAATTTAAATGTATGTTGAATACACAAAGCAATCTCGAAAAGGTGTCAGGTGCCCTGTCATAGATTTTGTAACATGTAAAGTTCTGATAAAAATTAAATCTATAAATGTTGTAAAGTCTGTAAATAGCGTAGTATTTCGAATGTAATTTTTGTTATCTATATACATATATTTTTTTGATGAAGTAAAGTTTGATTTGTTTAAATTAACATTGTGCCTTAAATGATTTAATGAACACATAACTCTTATTTTCAACTAAACATTTGCCTTTGCAGGTCAACTATTTAATTATGTAACAAATACTGCAATATTAAACATCAGCATTAATTCCCTTAGAATTAATGTAACAACAAAATTGACACGTTACATAAATTTCGCGACTCTGCTTGTTTTATTTGCTTCTAAAATATAAGTTGCACAAATTGCGAAACGCTGGTAGTTTTGTTTCATTCTAAATTATGAGTTACAACGTGTCAGTATCATCGATGTAGTTTGGCTTCAGTGAATCGAAGGTGTTTACCCTGATCCCTTTACGAATTTATTACAAGTAAATGACAAATTCTCTAAGATCCAACTACTTTACGACAAATACATATTCACTAATCACACCACTGTATATCCCCTGTTATTAGTGTAAACTGCAATTAAGTGTAGTAAAGATGTTAACATTACACCACAAGAAACAGGCTATAGATGGTGTAACAGCGTTCTAATGGCTGTTAGTCCTACAGTATTAACCAGGTGAGTAAGCAACATATCACTGGAGATGAAGCAATGTAAATATGTAACCTAATTATTCCTTAAGATCACTTTATATTTTACATTTATATATTTTTACAACCTTGTGTATTTATTTCGTTCGTTGGTATTGATATAATTTGCACGGTTTTTAAATGACATTTATGATATATTTTTTACTGTAACCAATAAAAGTTATTTAAAATAGTATTTATATATTCGTTACCTTTTCATAATTATATTCCAAAACGTTTATTGAACATTTATTTATTTTTACTTACATTAAAATTTCCTGGTGGTGCTGAATAGCTTGCTTTGCTAATATGTTGAAGCATTCATCCACGCTATCCCCAGTTGCTGAATGTGAAGGGGATTGATCAGCCAATGAAAACGCCCTTTCTTTTATTCTTTTAATGGACAATGATAGAATTTCAATTTCATACAAAACAATTGCAACTGATAAACAATTAATAGAAAACAATGCTGTATAACTAATCACACCAAATAGTGCCGGTACCATTGTGATAGAGTAGGCAAAGAGGTACCTGGGAAGGCTATTTAATTGAAATGGAAACCAACAAGAAAATGGAAGTTTGTAATAAGTTGTAACACCCTTAGAGAATAATATCTGAACAATGGCAAAGAAGAAAGGAATAAAGTATTTAGTGACTGAAACCAATGCCATGGATGTAGCAGTGCAGTAGGAAATCAGTCTAGCTCGTCCCATGTACTTGTTTTTAATCATTTCTGCATCTTCTATTAATGGAATTTTGTAGACATACAGACCTTCCACTAATGCCTTGTACACAATTCTATGATTGTGGCTCTGGGTGACGTTACTAGTGACACAAGCCATGACGAGCAAACCGATAGTAATATCAGTTACAGCATCGATTGTGTCATCCATGACGTCACCATGATGATTGTGGATGATTTTCAAAACGATCAATGTGAAAGCCATAATCCAGAACAAGGCCATTGTAATCAGATATCTAAAATTTATTTCATGTTTGGAATTCTTAATGCTTATTCCAATTATTTGAAAGAGTAGTTTAATTATGTTTGTGTTTTGGCTTTCATTTATTTCCGACATTTTACCTGTAACAAAACGATGTGATTTAGAATTTCATACTTTAAAGATAGAGATAAAATTGGAAATATATAATGATGAAATAATATTAGTCCCCTTCTGCATAATGACCGTTATTATAACTATTAATCTATTTCAATTTCAAAGGGTTTACATGGTAGAAAAATAATATAATATTCGAAACTCACAGGTATGGATAATGTTACCACAAGCTTAAGCCTACGTTTGCATATTTTCTAATGCTGGATCATATTCACCATAATATGAACGCACGCTTAAGAACATATTTTGATTTTATTAGAACCCTCAGTTAAAAATATAACTGTCTATTACCAAAGAAGATAAGCTACATTCTGATAAACCTATAAATAGTTTTGTTTTTTCAACTTTTCTCATTTTTATGGGAAAAATGCAATTGCTCAAATTAAAAAATAACAAATTGGAAAATGGTAGTTTTAATAAGTGAATTTATACTTTAAAAATATATTAAAATATATATCCATTTCCTAGCTTGGTTAATAAAATTCGTGTATAGTCATGAATAGTTAAACCCACACAGTTTGTCCTAAACATATTAAGAGAGTAAATACGAAATCTAAAACAAATTTCATTTACAATGTGAAATTATTTATAAAATTGTAATATAAAATTTTTTATTGCTTAAAAATGTAATATATTTTCAATAACATATTGTAATACGTAAATACAATTTTAATACAAATGGTACCTACCCATAACTTTGTCCATTAAAAGATCATTCTTTCATGTTTATGTGATATTATGTGTGCTGCAACATTTGATACTTTTGAATTTTTGTTTTTGAATGCTCTATAATGTTTTTCAAATCTTATTTTAAATGATCTGGTTGTTTTCCCTATGTAAAATGCGTTACAGTTGTTACATGTAATTTTGTAAATTCCTGTAGGTTATGTTTTTCTGAATTTGTTTTGTGGTTTGTGTTATTAAGATATTTTATTATTTTGTTGTTTGGTTTGTAAGTTTTAGTGTAGTATTCTTTGTTGTATATATTTGTTATATTTTCTATTTTGTTATTGGTGTATTTATATTTTAGCTAGATTTTTTTATTTTTATTATTTTTGTGTTCCGGTTGTAGTGTTGTGTTGAGGTTAGGTTTTTTGTGAATTTATTGTAATGTGAATGTTTTTTATAAGGTGTTTGTTGTATCCATTTTCTATTGCTATTTTGTACTTGAATGTATAAAATCAGATAAAACAAACACACCAGTAATAATAGAAAATACCAAATACATCGATTCAATGACTAACTACATAAATGAAAATAAATACGACCAAATCCCAGACCCAAATAACAAATACCTTATTAGAATAAAAATCCTAATAGTCACACACAGAAATACCCTAAACTATAACAATAAATGAAAATACCACACAAGACTTTACCCATTCAAACCATGTGCACCAATATTAACAGACATACCTAAAATCCACAAACCCGACACACCATTTAGACCACTAATAAATTTCACACCATCTTACATAATCGCCAAAAATACTAGACAAAATAATAAGATCTAAAATACATATCAATGCTAAACCATACTTGAAATAAATAATAACCCAATAGAACTAGACACACTAGAAAATACCACATTTATAAAACAATACACAAGTTAATGAATCTACAAACAACATATACAAAAGACAACTATTCAAAAACATTATACACGAGACTCAAGAGGAAACTTGTATGACGTCAACAAGTACCAACACCACGGACCGAACATCCACACCAGAAAAATTGAGAAAAAGTCATCAGTGATTCTACAATGGTCAAATGACCGAAAGGTACCTCATCACACAAGGTAAAATCATTGCACTTAATGGTGGAAAAAAATTACTTACAGTGGTAATATAATAACTTCATAAAGTCAGTACGGAAAAACAATGGACAACGTAATATATATATATATATATATATATATATATATATATATAATAGTTAATTAAATTATTTATTGTGTACGATATGTCTTTCTACTAGTATTTTTATGAAATAGGAGTACAATTTAATTAGTTATTATAAAAATTAACTTGTGCTATAAACACGATCTCACTGGATTGCATAGTACTAAGGTCAATATTTCATTTGAAACGTAAAATTACATTTTAATAACGACGTAATCTTGCAGCATAACCACTAATTATATTTCAATTTTTCTGTTACTTATCCTATAATAATTTATGTAAGATGAACCTTTATCAAATCAATGTTTGTTATTTTCTCTTACGTATATTATTTTGCAGATTGTTTTCATATTTATTTATATGCATTTATTTTCTAGAATTAAATGAAGCCAAGCTATATATACAATTTTTTTTCAATTATCAAACTTTTATACGAATTTTTAATACGAAATTCTGAAAATATTTTTTTTGAAAGACGCCTCTTGTTTCCTAGGGATCGAGATTTGTTTGACTAGCCTGTGGTAGATTTGATGATCTCCATTACTACTGATTTATTTATTGTATTTTAAAGATTCAAACAACGAATCACGGTACCTCATAATTATGACCAAGAGTGGTTATACCGACGACAGACATCTCTCAGCTACCTTCAAACCAGAATGTAACAGATGGAAGTAAGAATAAGCTGTCACTACGTTGCAAACGAAACCAAAAACGTATTACATAGATAAAAAAATGAGTCATCATGAAGAATGAATAATAAATATATTATAAATATAATAATTATTACAATTCATGTAACTAAAAAAATAAACAAGAAACTAAAACCTTATATAGCAATTCAAGATAGAATTTCACTTGACTCACAAATCATTTTAGAAATCTTTATTTAACCAATATTAAGTTAATGCAGGATATAACGGTCCTCGAAGAATTATGAAATATAACAGACTGGATAAATTTAAATCATTATAATAAGGTTATAATACAAATACTTTTATTGAGAATTATTAATTGTTGTCTGTGCTATTATTTATTTTTTATAGATAAATTATAGTATCTTTTTACCGTCTGTTCGTACATATTTTTTAGTAATTGAAAGGTATAAAACAATGTAGAGTATGCTGTGATATTGCATATTTTATATTGCGGAGCTAACACAGTATCAATTATAAATGTTCAAAGTATTGCTAAAACAAATAATTTTACATGTGATAAACATATAACTTAGAATGAATTTACGGTCAAAATATGCAATAAGCAATTATATTTAATTTATTTTAGGTAAGTTACGAAGCGTTTCCATGGTAACGCATTTTTGTTCCAACATGTTGATATTTATTTCAAATCACTTACAGTTACTGTTCCTATTGAGAAGGCGTCCTACTTGGGTTTGGGATTTATGGCTTTCGGAGCTCTGTTTGTCACTGAAAACGTATGCTTTGATAAAGTGTATTTTACTTATTTGTGGCTTTTTTTAAGATAAAAAATTCTCTTAAATGCTTTTAAGCAAAAAAATAATGATAAAGGTTACCATTGAGGGGTGTGTGTCACTTATAAGGTTTTTAAAAAATATTTAAATATAAACTCATATATTATTTTAGATAAACTACCAACAAATAAAAGAGATAGAAATATTTTTTATGTAGTTACGTTTGAAATACAAACCTTTCTTAAATCCAACCTTCGGATCCACTTATATGTCAAAAGTACCACCCCAGAACTAACACATGGAGTCGAATGACGGACGACGTATTTATTCAGTTTAATGCGCAGACTCCATCGATGATTTCAGTACATAATAGTTTTTTTAACACGAAGACCAGATCAAACTTTATTCTTATTCATGACACTAAACTTTTATATCAATAAAACATAAGTTCCCTACTATTTTATTCCTATATAAAATTATGGATGTCATACATCACAGCATTGTAGCAGGATTTAATCATGCAGGATTACTAGATCGGAGAAATAAAGGGCTATACAGTCAATGACTTAATTGTCTATACGCATTTGTCTATATGTTTGCTATATGCAACAAAAGCTGGTAACTAGACAGGAATTGGTGATCCGAAAGGGACGATCTGCCTACTACGTAAACGTATTCGAAATAGAGTTAGTTGAACATGTTCATGCAAGATATCCCTAAGAAGAATTACATCTTAATAAAACACTCGACGTACAGATATATGATTCATTGATAATGACGTAATTGTCGCCTTGGTTTAGACGTAACTATGACCTTGTAAAATACCTTGTTTAATATGCTGAGCACCATTATAATGGAGATGAATCATAAACTGTAGCCCAAACTACAAAAATACCATGATTTCATCAACGGTGACGTATTTATCACTATATAACATAGATATTCGAATTTAATGGTAAAGTGAAGGAAATATTTTGAAATACAATTTTTACCTTGTAGTTTATATTATCAATATATACCGTTTAAACTTCACACAGTTTATATTATACACTTTTTAGAGTTTATATAAAACCCTTTATACAATTATTAATGTAACACACTTTGTGTAACTTATATATTAAACTCTATACAATTCATATAATAAATTTTATACAATTTATATAATACACTTTATTTAATACACTTTGCACCGCTTGTATATTACACTTTAAACAGCTTAAATAACGCACTCTCAAAAATTTTGTAATAATCTTTATACGCTTTATGTAATTCATTTTATACAGTTTATTTCATACACTTCCTACAGTCTGTGCAATTTACGTTGAACAGCTTATATAATGGACTTTATACACATTATGTAATTCACCTCAAGCTATTCACTTTACACCGAGTATATAATATACTTTGTGCTTATATACAATATATATTTATATATATATATATATATATATATATATATATATATATTATAATTTGTACAGTTTATATTTTTTTATAAAGGCTAATGACAGATCACAGACAATTTTGCTTTTTTAAAACACTCAACATTTCAAATTTCATTCCGAAATTCCTTTTTCAGAGCTCAAATTTTAATTAAACAATTGCAATACATAACCTACTGTTTATAAAATACGTAACATGTAAAACACATAATAAAATCAACAATTGTAAAACTCCTAATAAATATCCATTTAGAAGTAATTTTTTTTGTAATCCCAATAAAATAGACAAATCACATATACATACGCTAACACATCTATTGTTAATAATAGAGTTAACATTTTAGATTATTAAAAACACACAATCATTCTAATATATATATGTATATATATATATATATATATATATATATATATATATATATATATATATACATTACCTCGAGTGACCAAAAAACCTACAAAAATGATAAATTTCACATTAATTTCATTATTAAAGATTCATATCCAGATGGAAAATCATTTAATTCCATCATTTTATGCAAAGCATTTTTCCTTGTTTTTTTATGTACCACATTTCCGCAAAGCTCTTCTTTTTCCAATCCCTTTCTTAATGTAAAACATCTATATTCCCCCAGTCCATTTGATGTTTATTATTAAACTTGTTAATATGTTCAGAAATGAAATAGTATTTTTCATCATATTTTATATTGTTTTTATGCTCATTAATTCTTTCTTCTAAAAGTCTACCATTTTGTCCTACATAACACATATCACACTCTTTGCAATCAATCTTATACACCACTCTTTTATTTTGTCATTTTTTACAACTATCTTTGGCTTTTTTAACAATATTATTAAGTTTAAAAGGAAATTTATACACAATTTTTAATTCACATTTTGTCCTCAACATTTGACATAACTATTTAGTAAACTCTGCTCATGAAAGATTAAGTTTTACATATGAAGTTAGGAGGAATGAGGAATTACATTTTCTTGATATTTATTTGAAAAGCAAGATAATGGTAGGATTTTATTAGATTTATATAAAAAGATTAAGTTTTCAGATAGATATATAAATTTTTTGTTTGCACATTCCAATCAAGTAAAAATAGAACTAATAAAAATTCTTTAGTATAAAATTTTAAAGTTATCTGATCCGCAGTTTCATTTAAAAAGATGTTTTAGCTATGAAAAGTTGAAAATTTTAATAATTACCCTGAGTGTCTTAATAATAAATATTAAAAATACAAATTAAAAAGTTAAAGAAAATGAGAATAAAGATAAAAAGGAAATAAATACTTCTAATTTACCTTGAATAAAATTTTTTACTAAAGAGTTAGGTCAAATGTTGAGCAAAAATGTTAATTAAAAATTGTGTATATATAATAATGTTAAAAAAGGCAAAGATAGTTGTGAAGAATAGATAATAAAAGAGTGGTATATAAGATTGATTGCAAAGAGTGTAATATATGTTATGTAGGACAAACTGGTAGACTTTTAGAAGAAAGAATTAATGAGCATAAAAACAATATAAAATATAATGCAAAATACTATGTCATTTCTGAACATATTAAAAAGATTAATATTAAAACATCAAATGGACTGGGGTAATATAGATGTTTTACATTAAGAAAGGGATTGGAAAAAGAGGAGCTTTGCGGAAATGTGATGAAATGCTTTGAATAAAGTGATGGAATTAAATGATATTCCATCTGCATGTGAACTTTTAATAATGAAATTAAAGTGAAATTTACCATTTTTCTAGGTATTTTCGTCACTCGAGGTAATGTATATATATTAGAATGATTATGTGTTTTTAAAAATCTAAAATGTGAACTCTATTATTAATAACAGATATGTTAATGTATGTATATATGATTTGTCTATTTTATTGGGATTTAAAAAAAAATTTACTTCTAAATGGATATTTATAAAGAGTTTTATAATTGTTGATTTTATTATGTTTTATACATGTTACGTATTTTATAAATAGAAGGTTATGTATTGTAATTGTTTAATTAAAATTTGATCGCTTGAAAAGGAATTTCGGAAAGAAATTCGAAACGTTGAGTGTTTTAAAAAAGCAAAGTTGTCTGTGATCTGTCATTAGCGTGTATACAAAAATTAATAGTTATTAACAGACATTTAATAGAAAGATTGTACAGTTTATTTATATATTTATAAATACAATTACAAGTTATATAATACTAATGCTTTTTATGGAATATGTTTTATACTTTATACAATTTATATAATAATCTTTGAATAGCCTATATAATGCACTTTATACAGTTTATGTAATACCTTTTATACAATTCATGCAATCTTCTTTAAATAGCTTACATAATGCACTTTTTACAGTTTTTGTAATACACTTTGTACAATTTATAAAATAACATCTCAACAGCTTTTAAAATGCACTTTATAGAGCTTATGTAATACTCGTAAAGTAATTCACTTATAAACTTTATATAATACACTCTATACAGTTTATATAATACATTTTAGGCTTTTTATATAAAAATAATCAATTTAAACTTCATTTACGTTTCAGAAACATTTCATCTACGAAAGTCAACCCTAATTTTTACTATTTATGGTTGTATTAATAGAGGCTTCGCTGTAATGTTGTGAATTACCAGCGTCAAAGATTCCCGTGCACCTTTTAGGAGTCGTGGTTAACTCAGGAACAAAACATTAATTAAACGTTTGGTTTTACTACCCAGAACTACGCGAGATGACCTACCCAGAACTACGCCAGATGACTTACCCAGAACTACGCCAGACGACTTACCCTAACGGACGATAATGCGCAAGCTAGTTACCGATTGGCTAAGAATAAGGTGTAAACCACAAAATGAATATAAAATTAGTTCTGCATGTTAAACTTTAACAATAATTTACTAAACAAGTTTACATGTATTGTGTTGTGTCTACTTCACACACCTATGTTATGGTATTCTATAATGTAACATAAATTTCTTTTCACTTTAATCTAGAGATCATAAATAATGTAATTCACTTTTTTCCCATTAAGGTGAATCTGGGAACCGCAAAGACCTAAGTACATTGAAGTAAGAGTAAGTTGCCTGAAGCACCTGTAACAAAACGAAAGAACTGTTAACAATAAATTTAACACAATTATAAAGTATTCAAACATGTTCTGCTGACATGTATTTATTCTTAGGCAATATATATATATATATATATATATATATATAGATAAAAAAATATTAAAATTCTGTTATTTTAATTCTGGATTAGATTTATTAATAATATTTAAGTAATTATCTAAAAACACAGAATCCCGTAACAAAAATAATAAAAAACACTCTTGTGAAACCTTGTTTACTCAGATTTTCCAGTTCATTACAAAGGAAAATTGAAATATTATTCGAAATCTATCAATATAGAAATGACATGCTAATATTTTACTATTTATTAGGAATATACTGTGGTTGAATTTAATAATAAATACACAAAAACCTCTTAACCACAAACTTTCTTTAATTTACCCTAATGTACATTTCAGTTACAAAGTAACCATCCTCAGAGGGATAACATACAAAGACTGATTAACGCTAGAAAAATACCTTATTTATAATCTACAGAACTAGTCACTCCCACTCCGACCGCCGCGGCCCCACCTGTTAAACAAGGCGTAGCCACGCCCATCGAGTGAAAGCAAGATATCTAACGTCAACTTACTAAAATATAAATTAAAAATACAATAAAAACATAATTAAAATTGTTTTTTGAAATTATAACCAACACAAAATTTAATATAAAAATCATAATCCTATTTAACAAATGAATATAAAATTGAATTAGGAATAGGACCTCTATCAGAATTTAATAAATTCTCAGGTTTATGTTTACTAAT
Organism: Prosapia bicincta; assembly: GCA_036971475.1. Taxonomy (NCBI): domain Eukaryota; kingdom Metazoa; phylum Arthropoda; class Insecta; order Hemiptera; family Cercopidae; genus Prosapia; species Prosapia bicincta. The sequence continues at coordinate 126,917,838 of JBAIZL010000004.1, forward strand.
TTTTAAACTTTCAAAACTATTTAATAACTTATTAGTTCTAACATTCTTAATTAACTTGACATTATTAACATCTAGATTGTGATTGGTCTCTAAAATATGGGCAGCAATACTAGAGTTATCAGATCTTTGGTATTTAATATCCCTAATATGTACCTTAAATCTAGTTATTACTTTTCGTCTTGTCTGACCAATATACATTTTATCACAATCCTTACAATTAACTTGGTAAATTCCTGATTTATCAAGTGTTTCTACTTTATCTTTTGCATTACCTAATAAATTTTTAAGGTTATTATGATTTTTATACGCAACTCTCAATTTAACATTCTTAAAAATTCCCTCCAGCCCTTTGGTTAAAACTTTGTCAATAGGTAAACTAATAAAACAGCTTTCTTCTTTAGTTTCCAAAGGTAATGTTGTTAATTTCTTCCGAAAAATCCTAATCTTTTGCTTCCTAAGGATATTATCAATAATTTTACGTTCATAACCATTAAATTCAGCTATACTTTTAATATGTTCTAATTCAATATCAAAACGTCTTTTACTCAAAGGAATATTAATCAACCTATTAACTAAAGAATTGAAAGCTGCAAATTTGTGCTGGTTACAATGGTTAGATTCGTTTGGAATAATTTATGGAATAATCCGTTAGTTTTGAAAGTTTAAAAATTAGTAAACATAAACCTGAGAATTTATTAAATTCTGATAGAGGTCCTATTCCTAATTCAATTTTATATTCATTTGTTAAATAGGATTATGATTTTTATATTAAATTTTGTGTTGGTTATAATTTCAAAAAACAATTTTAATTATGTTTTTATTGTATTTTTAATTTATATTTTAGTAAGTTGACGTTAGATATCTCGCTTTCACTTGCTACGCCTTGTTTAACAGGTGGGGCCGCGGCGGTCGGAGTGGGAGTGACTAGTTCTGTAGATTATAAATAAGGTATTTTTCTAGCGTTAATCAGTCTTTGTATGTTATCCCTCTGAGGATGGTTACTTTGTAACTGAAATGTACATTAGGGTAAATTAAAGAAAGTTTGTGGTTAAGAGGTTTTTGTGTATTTATTGCTAATATTTTCTCTAAATTTATGCCTGCGACATTCCCGTTTTTACGAATATTAACTAATACGAAATAATAATCAAGACAACTACCGGTGGAGAAATATCTAACTTAAAATGAGATGTTTATTGCATTATCCTAACGCATTGGGCGACTTATTGTAGTTCTGTACCTAGCTTTACAATCCCAGACACATGTTACAATTATAAATCAAAAGTGTGCAATAAAAAAAAATACGTGTTCATTCAATGGAAAGAAAAAAATAGTGGTACACTTACGGCGGTAAAGGTCTCTAAATGCAGAATGTATAATCCTGCCGCTTTCAAACACAGAGGTTTCTTTAGCATTTCTCCCATAGTGAGCAAATCCTTATTAAAAGATTTCGGAAAGTCCTCCCAGTTTGAGCTGTAGAAAGCGTCCCGTAACTCATCTCCCTGGATGGACATAAAATTTAAAAGCTACAAAAACGCTAATTAGGTTAATATACAGTATACCAGGCATTCGTGATTTATTAAAATTTGAAATTGGACTTTAGGTATACTAAATTACTCCATTTTAGAAATTTTATTGTGTTGTATGTACTCTATAAGTTTCCGTTTACAATAAAAAAATATTAGATATTATTTATCCCTTATTTATCATTTGTAGCAAGTAAAATTAAGATGTATAGGCCATTCAACATTATGGCAATATTTATTATTTTATTTGTGTCTCTCTTGTTCACTTTATGTTTTATATAACCTTTCAGAATTTAATTAACAGAATTAATATACCAAGTTAGGATTTTTATTTTACTTCCTACGAATATATTATCAAGATGTAATAGTGTTTGAAAAATTCAAATATGTAAAGAGACTGAATATTCATATTTATTTATTTATTTAGTGGTAGCTGCTATTTAATTATTTAATCATTATCACACAACTCCCAAATGACGACAATGGTTTACTTCTAAAACACTTACTCCGTTTACAACTTTTTGTCCAATCAAAGTCTGTAAAAATACACTAAGCAGAGTTGAACAGGTTAAACCAAAATAGGAAAGTGCTGACGAAGAAGCCAACCGAGGTTCCTGTAAAAACAAAACTATTAATATTTACTGTAGGCCCCTAAGGCTTCAGTAGTAGCTTTCATTTATATACCGTTATGTATGGTGATTGATTAGGTCCATGTTTTATTAAAATTATTTAAATGTTTGCAAACAAAATTAAAAAACACACAATTAATTTTTAAATATTAAAATCATTTATCAACAAACAATTTTGTTATTTATAGGCTCCTGAAATGGTAATATGATATCGAAATAATTTCGAAGTAGTGTGTGTGTATGTGTGTGTGTGTGTCTGTGTGTGTGTGTGAGTCTGTGTGTCTGTGTGTGTGAGTGTGTGTGTGTGTGTGTATGTGTGTGTGTGTGTATATGTGTGTGTGTGTGTGTGTGTCTGTGTGTATGTGTGTGTGTGTATCTGAGAGAGAGAGAGAAAATGATTGTTTTTTAGTATGGTTTTTGCTTATGTTAAGTAATAAAATATAAAGAGTGAGAGATTATTTATAAAAAGTAGAAATCGTAAACAATAAATACATTTTATAATTTTTGACTTCACGTGAAGGAATGCTTTCACCTAAAAAAGTAAAACCTGTAGAACATTTTCTTAACACAATCAGTAAATACTATTAGATAGATAAAACTGAAATACATAGCTGAGTAAACTAACTAAAATGTACCAAGTTAGAATGATATTATAATACAAACAAGAATTATGTTTTACAATAAAATGAAACTGTAGTTACAAAACCTTCAAGTGCGTTTTGCTAACACATCGCTCGAATATTAGAGTTAAAGATCCATAAAACTGTTCAAGTACATTTTATACGATAAATTAAATAGTTATGGTATGTGAAGTTGAAAATATTAGTTTCATAGATTGACTAAATACCTGGTGGTTGAATTTATCAAATGTACTAGCTTTAAGCAACAAATGCATAAAATGTTGACTATAAAAATAAAATATGTGCTAAAAAACATGTAGATATCCTATTAATAAATACATGTACTCTATAGAGCATTACTAATTTTATTAAAAAAATGTCAGTTGAGGGTCCAATATACAAATCTAAGTTTATCTCACACAAAAGCCGAAAAACAAATCATACAAGTAACAAGCCACCGAACACTAAACGAAATTTTCAACTTTAGTTGAATTTAGTCGACTTTAAATTACAAAACACTCTATAAATAGTTTACAATACTTTTCATGTTGTATTTTTGTGAAAGAAGCACTTTTACTCACCACACTTAATCTATAGCTTGAGAACGTGACCAATATACAAGCAGTATTCACGACGATAAACACTAAAATCCGAAACAATTTGTTAAGACAGCTAACATACCTGAAACATATAGCCTATATTCATTAAATCTTTATATTTTATAACGTGAAGAGAAAACACTTATGACTAACAGTTCTTGATGAGTCTTTAGGATTTAAAGTGAGTTGTGAGAGAATGATTCCTAGAAAGATGACCCTTAAGATTTTACATAATGTTTATATTCACTATGTACATGTAAATAACTTTTTCAGTTCCTTCTATTAGAACACTTATATAAGCTGTATCTTATTCAAATTTTCAATCTTTAATAAAATACTTCTTATTAATCCGCTCAAGTTCAAATATATTTTTTTAAACTTGTAGTGGATGACAATTGATGTTATTGATTTTTAAAATATTAATAAAATTCAAAATGAAATAACTCTAGTTTTATATAGGAGAAACCCTTTTCGCAAAGGGGGAAAGGTGAGCAATATAGTTATTTGTCCCATTTGGGTTAACATAAGGGATAACATACGATTTCCTAAAACAGCTGATTGTATGACACCTGTTATGTGGTAGAACAGCTGTTATAACGCAAAGGTTTTGCTACTTTTTTATATTAATTGTAATTATTGAATGAAAATTTACTAAAATAAATTTTTGTCTTCGTTTATCTGACTATGAATTGGTTTTAAAACATGTTTTTGTATAATTATTTTTAGGGAAAGAATATCAAAATCAATATTTCTATTTGAGAAGATCGAAGAAGTGACTCACGGACAAAGAATTTGTGAAATACTTATGAGTTATGTATAAAATTGGAAAATATTTAGAGATTCTATAAAAAGAAACACTGTAAGATACCTTAAATTTTGAACGACAGACACACTTATCCAGAACACATCAAACCACCCTAGCAAACACAAACAAGCTGCCTTCATACACTTGAAGAGGTCCCAATGACCACAGAAAACATAAACAAAGAACTAGACATAATTAAATATTTAGCATACACAAACGGATACAACACCACAATAATAGACAAACTATTGTACGAAATACAAAAAAAACACTAAAATTAACACTACAGACAGAGAACAAATGCATCACATTACCATACATAAACAAAACAACAAACAAAAACGCCCGCAAATTAAAAAAAAGATACAAAAAAGCATAGAAAAGTAATATCAAGTTACAATACAAAATACAACACGACATCAACAACAAAGTTAAACTTAAAGCACCAGGCGTATACAAACTAAAATGCGACAAATGTTACAAATTCTACATTGGACAAACCGGTCGCAGCTTTAAACAAAGAGTCGAGGAACACAAACAGAACACCCACTCAACATTTTACAATCACGTATAAGAAACTGAACACAAATACACAGACATTTACCATAACCTAGAAATCCTACACATCAACAAAAAGGACTACATCTTAACACACTAGAACAATATGAGATATGTGTACTGTTACAGACACACAAAGTCAAAACATATTAAACGAACAAACACAATACAAATCACACATACTCTTTGATATTCTCGAAAACCTGCCTTTAAAACCGTCACCGCTTGACTTGACATCTCCAAGCAGAAGACACTGATGAAGATCACCACGAAGCGGTGAAAACGTCATGTCGCTAAGTTTTAACAAATTTAAAAAATTTAAAGTTCGGATAATGATAAGCTATTGTTAGAGTGATTAACTGTAAGAGTTTTTATTATTGCCATGAATTATGTAAGGACCAAGTAAAAGGACTTCACAGAGCAATTAATTTTGCAGAATATGTATTTACAACCTTTAGCCTTTTTTACGGTAGTTCTTGTGAAGAATCTAGTTTGGGTTTTCTTTGTTTTCACTCTAGTCTTCAAGAAAAGCTTACAAATGTTAGAAACATTTTTTTATTATGATTTTAAACTTTGAAGACAAAACTATTGTAATTAAATATCCATCTACGTCTACTTACAATAGAATTTGTTGGTGATGTTTAACAGCTTGTCTTGCTAGTACCTTGAAGCAATCGTCCTCGCTAATCACATCCTCGGAATGTGAAGGCGTTTGTGCAGCCAGTGAAGACGACCTTTCTTTTAGTTTCTTTATGGATAATGACAGAATCTTTATTTCACACAAAACATTCATGATTGTTAAGACCTGAATAGACATCAAACTAATAAACACCAGCGTACAAAAAGCTGCAGGTACCATTGTGAAACCGTAAGCAAGGATATACCTGGGGAGAGTATTTATAGAGAAAGGGAACCAGCACTTGAATGGTAGTGAGAGAGTCCTTAAATCTTCCTTCTTGTGCGTTATTTGAACAATTCCGAAGACTAAAGGCATAATGTACTTTGATACTGAACCGATTGTAAAGGAAACTGCCATACAATATACAATCAGAGTAGATTTTCTTACGTAATTGTTTCTTATTCTTTCTGCATCTTCTATTATTGGAACGTTATAGTTGTAAAGCCCATTCGCTATTATTTTGTAAACAAGAAAAAAACTATGCCTTTGAGATATAAGTATGATGATACATATTGTAATCGACAGGCCGACACAGATGTCGGATAAGGCATCGACTGTATCATCCATGACGTCATTGCGTTCGTTATGGAGGATTTTAAGCAGTATCAGTATGAGAGTAATGATCCAGAAGAAAGCCATTGTGGTGAGATATGCCAAATTTATTTCAGTCTTGCAATTTCTAATACGTATCCCAATTATTAGAGACAGTAGTTGTAATATTTTTGCTATTTGGTTTTCGTTTCTTTCCGACATTTTACCTATAACATAAAATGTTAATGACAGTGGCAATATTCATATACGATTCTCAAATATGTATCCAAAAATCTTTCCTCTTGTTATTTAATAAATACAATTTTTTAACAATAAATTATAATTACTTATAAATAAGTATTCGAAATTAAATAAAACGTTCATTTTCAGAATTAATAATCCTGTGTGTTAATAGTTGTTTATAATTACTACGAATTAAAGTTTACTATTATATAATTTAATATATTCACATAAATTATTGGATTTCTGTACTTTAATTAAAAGTAATTATTATGTCAAAATTAAATGAAGTTCTTCACAATATAATTTACTGTCAACGAATAAACTTTATACCTATTCCAGTAATTTGTTTGCACTTGTAACATATTTCCTTGACTAACATTGGCTATCTAACTTCAGGCTAATGCAGTTAATATCACTTATACAATATATTAGAAATTAACTAAAACTTATAACCTGAAAAGTTGCTACTTATTAATAGGCCTGTTATTAAATTCTATCTGTTAGCTCACACTCTCCTGATATATAGGGATCTTGTACAAATTTTCAATCGTTAATTAAAAAATACGTTTTTATTCATCCAATCAAGTTCAAATACATTTTTTAAAACTTATAGTAGATGACAATTAATGTTAAAGCAGTTTTTTTCAGATATTTATTCACTAACTAAATTATAAAAATTTGGGGGAGGGTCTAGTTCAGATTTCGAACTGGGTATCTTCATGATCAAACTTTAGCGCTTTTTGAGACTGGGCCAACTTTTCTAAATTAGAAATAAACTTCCCAAATATCTATATACAAAACCTCAATTATATAAACTTAAATTTTGCCATCGTTACCACACAATATCATAAATAATACTCTAGGATTAGAAATAAATGAAATAAATAAAATAAACAAACCAACTGGATTAACTAACTTTCTTTCACAAGAGAACATTCCGAAACGAAAGTGAAAAGAAACTACAACACAATTAGAGCGACAAAAATAAAGCATAAAAAAATTAATAAATAAATACAATTGACTAACACCATACATAGAAAGGAAAATGGAAAATTGCAAAAAAACATCCGCTTTCTATCGGTCCACTTAATATTGTTATTATGACATATGCATATACATATTTATAATAATTGTAATTATAAAATAAAAAAAATTTCTTACTTGATTTAAGTATCAATTGACTTTAAGAAAATTTTTATATTACTTATTTTTCATTTTAAAAAGAAAAACTTAAACATATAATAGGGCACTGATACATAAAACATGAGTAAAGTTTAAATGATTGTTTACGTTCTGCAGATTAATATATAAGTTCCTGTGTGAATTCAGCATAAAATAATATATATATATATATATATATATATATATATATATATACGTATATATACATATATATATACATTTTTTTTATTTTGACAAATAAAAATAACAGATTCTACGATACGTTTTGACCTATGATGTTTGACACTTTCTAATCCCAATATTGTTTTACACAAATTATAATATTATTCAGTAAAATATCAATTACATTATTCCACACAATTATTTGCTTTTTCTGCCTTCTGGACAATATATTATTGTATGTGTTTCAGGAAACCCTAACCATTTAAGAATTTCTAAACACCAAGTAAACAAAACATTTGAAAGGTACAAAAAGAGTTATTTTTGCTATAATTTCCTTTGTAGGTGATTCTTTTGCAATCGAAATGTACGAAATTGAAATAAAAATTGTTTGGAGTTAGAAAACATTATTTATTTAAATGCAAAATAACACCAAAGTTTCTAAATGCTGTTAAACGACAGGAATCAAGTTATAATAGCCGCAGAAAGGGAACACATGTGGAACTGAAATATGTATAGTGGAAAATTTATCTCAGAATTATTTATTTCTAAAATTCCTAATTAGAAAAAAAAACCACTACTCCAAATTGTTAAATGACGACAAGATATGCAAATAAAGTAAAATAAACCGACGCTGAAAGGAATGCATATATATATATATATATATATATATATATATATATAGAGAGAGAGAGAGAGAGAGAGAGAGAGAGAGAGAGAGAGAATATCAAATATGTTTTACTGTTAGAATTATTTTTAAGAGCAAATAATACACACAATTACAGGAATAATTTATTGAACAACACATTCAAAGCTTTTCGTTGGTTGACATTACCAACATCCTCAGGAAATACAGTTCTTAGTATTTCCTGAGGGTGTTGGTAATGTCAACCAACGAAAAGCTTTGAATGTATTGTTCAATAAATTATTCTTGTAATTGTGTGTATTATTTGATCTTAATATATATATATATATATATATATATATATATATATATTTATATATATATATATATATATATATATATATATATATATATATATATACAGTAAACTCCCGATTATCCGTGGAATAGGGTGGCCCGGCAACGCCGGAAAACGAATTCTCCGGATAATCCGCTATGAACAAAGAATACGCAAAACGATCGATAATCAATTATTATACCATAACATACACAAATAATGACCCCGGTTAATCCAATTCACAAATATAATCTTCAGAGGACAAAATAAATACAGAAAATAATTTAAAATGTCGATGTATTTGATGGATTATTGCATGTACATTTATATGTCTAACTATTTACAATACGTACATAAGTATATGTCAAAGTAAGTATGTATGTACATATGTAATTTCCTTCACACATAATACTTTCACTTTTTAACAAAAAAAATCTGTCACGTTCGTCTGTTTTTTTGTGAGCATTGATTAATTTTCAAATATTCTGTGTGCTATATTTAATGTGCGATCTAAGTATCTTGAGAACCATTTTGTCGGACAGTGTCTACTAGTGTCACGTGTGTCATAAAGCCATAAAGATCGATAATGTATACGACAGACATGGATAATGCATATGTCACTTCCTAGACTATTTATAGCCGAGATTAGCTGGCATTTGTTTTCAATCTTATGATACACATTAGGTTTTCAGGCGTCCAAGCATTTTGTCATTGTCTCTTTTATACAGTAGTCTGCTCGCCCCTTTTATTTCGCTGGTTCGGGTCGGGATGCTTCCCTTTCAATGTAAAAATTAGTACGTACATATTTACATATATAATCCCTTCATCTTAACTTATATTAAACATTATATGTATTTACATCATAATTCATCGTTTGGAAATTTAAACACATGAATCTGATTTGAATAAAAATTGGTTATTTGTAAAACAATGGCAAACCCCGGATAATCCGCCCACGGATAATCGGGAGTTTACTGTATATATATATATATATATATACAAACATATATATATATATATATATACACATACATATATATATATATATACACACATATATATAGGTATAAATTTAACTCTTAGTCGTAAGTTAGTAGAACCTATTGATTTTTATTTATATAAAACAATAAATATTACAAGAATTATACTTCGTTCTTAATTGTATATATATATATATATATATATATATATATATATATATATATATATATATACATACATATATATATATATATATATATATATACAGCCTGCTAACAATACGGAGACCATACATTGGTCATTTTGCATTCAAACTGGCAGCCGGGTACTTGTGGCAGCCGTATACGGCTGCCACATAGTAATCCATGATAATGTAACACCCTTTGACAATAATCAAAATAAAAATTATGTCAATAAGTGTAAAAAGAAGTGTTTTATTGGAGTTATACTGTATTTCGAAGTTCTATGGTCGTTCTGAATTTTTAAAAAATAATTTGTAGTAACCAAACGGTACTCGTATTGATAGCAGAGTGAACGGGATTTGTATATCACAAGTTTGTAACATTTCCGCCAGGGGCAGCATGGTCGCTTCCTGTATATAAATTTACTGTATATTTCAACCATTCCCTAACATTATGGCAGCCACAAACTTGGCAACATTGCTGGCATCCAGATAGATATCAATCGTACTACGTAATGTATATACAGTATTTGAATTGGACAAAGAATCGCTGGAAAGTGACCACTCGGGGGTTTTTGAGTATGGTGAATCCATTGCCGTCATCAAATGTCTCCGGGGATGTACTGGTGAGGCTGAATCCATGTACCAAAGGGGTTGAATTAGGGTAAAAATGTCAGATACCTAAGAATCGCGGGATATTGACCGTTCGGGGGATTTTTGAGGATGCTAAATTCAATGGCGTCATCTAGAGTCACCGGGGATGAACCGGATGTAACTCTACGTAAGTACCAAAGGGATGATTTGGGGTAAAAAAGTCAAAAGTCATAAAATAACTAGAAAATAACCACTCGGGGGTTTTTGTTAAGGCGGAATTCAATGCCGTCACCCAAAGTCGCCGGGGATGCACTGGTATGGTTCCACGCGAGTACGAAAGGGGTGAATTGGGGTGAAAATGTCAGAAGTTAAAAAATCTCTGGAACATAACCACTCGGGGGGTTTTTAAGGATGCTGAGTTCAATTCCACCATCGAAAGACACCGGGGATGGACAGATGATATTCTACGTGAGTGCCAAAGGGATGATTTGGGGTAGAAATGTCAAAAGTAAAAAAATTACTAGAAAATAACAACTCGGGGAATTTTGATGAGGCGGAATTCAATGCCGTCACCGAATGTCACCGGGAATGCATTGGTGTGGTTCCACGAGAGTACCAAAGGGGTGAATTGGGGTGAGAATGTCAGAGGTCAGAAAATCGCTGAAAAATATCCGCTCGGGGGTTTTCGAGGATGCTGAATTCAATGCCGTCATCGGAAGTCTCCGGGGATGTACTTGTGAGGCTAAACCCATGTATCAAAGGGGTTGAATTAGGGTAAAATTGTCAGATGCCTAAGAATCGCGGGATAATTACCGTTCGGGGGTTTTTGGGGATGCTAAATTCAATTGCGTTATCTAGAGTCACCGGGGATGGACCGGATGTGACTCTACGTAAGTACCAAAGGGATCATTTGGGGTAAAAAAAGTCAAAAGTCAAAAAATAAGTAGAAAATATCCACTCGGGTGTTTTTGGTAAGGCGGAATTTAATGCCGTCACCGAAAGTCGCCAGGGATGCACTAATGTGGTTCCACGCGAGTACCAAAGAGGTGAATTGAGGTGAAAAAGTCAAAAGTCAAAAAATCGCTGGAACATAACCACTCGGGGGTTTTTGAGGATGCTAAATTCAATTCCGCCATAGAAAGTCACCGGGGATGGACAGATGATACTCTACATGAGTGCCAAAGGGATGATTTGGGGTAGAAATGTCAAAAGTAAAAAAATTACTAGAAAATAACAACTCGGGGAATTATAATGAGGCGGAATTCAATGCCGTCACTGGCTATGCATTGGTGTGGTTCCACGCGAGTACCAAAGGTGTGAATTGGGGTGAAAATGTCACAAGCCAAAAAATCACTGGAAAATATCCGCTCGGAGGTTTTTGAGGATGCTGAATTCAATGCCGTCATCGAAAGTCTCCGGGGATGTATTGGTGAGGCTAAACCATTGCACCAAAGGGGTTGAATTAGGGTCAAAATGTCAGGTGCCTAAGAATCGCGGGAAAAAAGCCGTTCGGGGGTTTCTGAGGATGCTAAATTCAATGACGTCATCTAGACGGGCGTGCTGAACTCAATGGCGTCCTCGAAAGTCACCGGGGATGGATGTATGTGACTCTACGTGAGTGCCAAAGGGATGTTTTGGGGTAAAAATGTCAAAAGTCAAAAATTTACTCGAAGTTTACCACTCGGGGGTTTTTGAGGAGGCTGAATTGAATGCCGTCGCCGGATATGTACTGCGATGGTTCTACACAAGAACCAAAGGGATAATTTGGGGTGAAATTTTCAGATAAATAACTGCCTTAGGGCTTTTGAGGATGCTGAATTCAATACCGTCATCGAAAGACACCAGGGCTGGACGGGTGTGGGCTCTACGGGAGTAGCAAAGGGAGAATTGGGGTAAAAAGGTCAGAGGCTAAGAGATCGTTATAAAATGATCACTCGGGGTTTTTAATAATGCTGAGTCTAATCCTACCACCGAAGTTGGCCATGCACAATCCAGGAAGGGTCTGCGGGTGTCGCTGTGGGTGAATTGAGGTAAAACTTGTCAGAATCTAAAATATTGCCCAAAAATGCGCATTCGAAGATTTTCGAAGGTTCTAATCCCTTCTCATCAAAATTCGTCGGGGATGTACGGGGTGGTGATTCGTCAGGAATCACCAAGGGGTGATTTGAGGTATATATCCCATTGACAATAAATCGCCCGAAATTGGCATGTTTCCAACTATGCAACATTACCTACAGAAAGAGTCGGGTTCGCGACCTTGTCTTGGACAGGAGTTATGCTACAACTATTTACAGAAATGTTTGTGATATGAAAACATAAACAGGCGGCACTCCGATAGCAGTTCTAGCACGTTTGTTTACGTCATGTCTGTCAAACTAATCTTTATAATTTGAAGCAGTGTTTCAATGCAGCCTGTCCATGTGCTTTAAGAATTTTAAAGACTGTATGCTTGAAAGATTCAACTTAAAAAGATAACCGTTTGTCCCAAATTGATAATTTTATAAAAATTAAATTTTTTATTTAATTTTTTTTAAATGTATTTTGTCTACCTAATTGTCATACATTTTCTTTCCAATTTTACTTAGACTATTTAGATATCTAATTCGGGTAATTAATTTTCATCTCTTTTTGTGTTATTTTCTTTTGTTTTTTTAAAAAGGATGGTATCGTTAGCGGGGGCAGCGGAATGACTTTTGAACCATCCGTAAATGAAAAAAATTCTACTATAACCGTAAATTTAAAAAAAATATAAATAAGTAGACCTTATATTTGTTCAACCTTTATGCAACTTAGAATAAACGACAAAGAGAATTTGTTGACCCACATCATTTCATTGACTTATCTTTATCAGCTTATATATCCAGAAAACCTATTATGCCAATATCTACAAATTCCACGCTAAACCTTTAACTACCGTCATCGTGCCTGATCATCAGCATTAGCCGAAGAAGACAGTGATTCAGGTGCTGTATCTAATGACCAACTTTTAGAAGGCATCAAAGAGAATAGGGGAATTGTGCAACAGAGTGAAGAAGTAATTGAGCAAAAGGTCAGGGTTCTTCTAAAAGAAGGATGGTTGATCTGAAATTCGGTATCATGAGCGAAAGTACTCCTCTTCGGTACTTTTTCGATCATGATACCGAATCTCAACGAAGTGCATCAGACGATGAAAATGATTTCAAAAAACTGCAACCTCCAGAAATTTACAAATTTTTCTATTTGTATAGATAAATTGTTTTAAGCAATGTAGAATTTGTACAGCAACAAAAAATAGAAAGACTAGTTACACTTTGTAAGATGTCTTTGTACAGTCAATATGTCTAGAATGTTCTGAGCCACTGTGTAAATACTGCTGTCAAAATTGAGTTATTATTTCTAATGCCAGTTTCCATAAATAAAGCTTATAATGTGTCAAATGATATCTTGTATATAAAGTTAAGTGTGTACAATCAGTGAACAAGAAATAATTAGTGTATGTTAATTATCGTGCGATTATAAGTCTTTTTAACTAAACTGCGCTAAAATCTGTAGGTTTTATGTACTACAGTTTTCAATTAGTAAATATTATATAACTGATCTCATAAAACTACGTTTACCCTACTAGGCACAGGCAATCAGAATATTCAAAAACAATTTTTATAAAGTAAATGCAAGATAAATTGTTAAACCACACAATAAATCACACTTAGACATTTCGTACCTGTGAGCTACAACGACAGTAGTATTGTGACAGAAATTGCAGGACGGTAATTGAAATAGTTGTTAATAAATACTGAATCATCCATCGTTAATCTCTGTATTGTATACAAACAAGAACCTAAATGACATCTGTGCGAGTGTTGTCAGTTTATATTACGATATCAGGCTGTCTGGTGTAAACAAACATAGGTCCAAGCCAAACAAAGATAAAGGCTCGCACTCCACAAGTACTCTCGTGGACGAAGGCCCGAAAAACTGACTTTCTGCATTCTATCTTTTCCATCCCTTTCTCTCATTTACATACGGCGTAAACGTAAATTTATGGTATTCTCCCAACATCAAAATGGTCGTATAAAGACGGAATCATTTGTTTATATTCTCGACTTTAGCCGCTGTTAGTCTATGTTATATTTTATTAATATGTTTATTGAATACATTGGTATTGACATTTAGTGAATATATATAAGGCGTAGGGCATATTAAGTGTTACATCTGTTAATATATGTGTTGCAGACTAGTGTTAACATGTTTACAATGTTACCAAATTGTAACAATATACAGCAAATAGTCACTTTTAGATTCTTAAAATCGGATAGAGAGGCTATGACAATTAATTTGAAAAGCAAGTTAAGTTAAAAAAATAAATACTTAATCGATCCTATAGTATCTAAGAGCCCCAAGGAAAAGTATGAGATGCATTGACCGGAACATTAAGATAAGTTTGGTGTGCCATCAAGTAAACAAACATGTCAGAATGGCTTTCGGAGTGTCGGCTGTTTATGTTTACATATTACAATTGTGTCTGTAAATATTTATCATAGTTCTCTCCAAGATAAGGTCGCGAATCCACAGCTGTATGTCCTTTCCAGCGAAACAACAGTTATGTTCAAAGGAATTGACAGATGTAATATAAGGGGAGTGGTACAGTCTCAAAAACTACCGAGTGTCAATTTTTATGAGATTTTTTTTATATTATTATTATATATTTATATGCTAATAACTTCAAGAAATAATTCCGTTCTTGACGATAACATTTGCGTGTTTGCAAACACAAATACCAGTAACCCCATAATTGTTTATAAAGTTTTATGAAAGCATGCTAAAATAGCATGTTTACAAATTCATGAAGTACTTACTTCGAGGACTCTAATGAAACACTTGGCAACAATATCTCAACTCTTCCAAATGAATGACCAAGGTATTAAAGAACTAGCGTTACTTATAGGCCATACAACATAATTTTTGTATCAATAATAACATTATATTAATTTTTTTCATCCAAAATATTTAAAAATAATTTAAAAAATATAAATAATGTAACAAAGATAGAACACGTGGATATATACACACATTCAATGACCATAAGAGCAAAACATTTTAAGTACTTATTTAAGGATACATGTATCACAGGTGTTAATATGCTAATTAAACTAGAAAGCAGTTCAGGCGGTTTAAGCAATAGTAAATATTTAAAATTCTTTATTTCTACATCTCTGAAGATTATATGTCAGGATATAGTTCTTCCCAATGTATATTGCAGTGTAGCTAGAATCAAAACGTTTTCGGTAAGCAATGTAATAAATCTATTATGTTTATCCTCGATATTCTAGTCCCAAGAGTAACTTTAATGTCTATGAGATATTCACTCACTTTAGAGTTGCATGAAAAACTGTTTCAAGTACGGTGATCATTGGTACGGAAACAAATACAGTAGTGCATGGATAATTCGAGGTAGATGGGACCGAGACACCGTCGGATTACCGAAAACTTGGATTACACAGAAATAGCTTCCTGTAGGCCCTACACTAGAAAAAAACAGGAGTTTCAATGAACCCTAATACTATAATTAAGAATGCACAAAATACGTAGCTTTATTGATTACAGTATATACATAAATTAATGTTGCTTGACTCTTCAAGACTACTGTACTGATTCTTGCTTGCGGGGATACCATACGATATAAATACCATACTAAGTGTCGGCAATTATAGCTAAAAAAAAGCCGATGCCCGTTGTGTTCTTTATCAGGACGCCCAATGTTTTGATCGTAGATAGTCTTTTTGTTCGCCTACCATAAAAATAAAACGAAGTACCATGAAGTATAGTGAAAAATTACCGTGATCATCGGTAGTAAATATTTATGATTATCAACAACTAAAGATTGACTACAAAACGTTTTATAAGCTCTTGGTTAGGGTTGCTTAACTGAAGTAATTTTCTATCAACGAAGAATAGAGAATATTCAAATTGAAATATTAAGTTTGTAATTAGGAGTTATTTATTAACTGGTATTGCTAGTGGTAGGATTCGTAAAATATATAAACAAAAGAGACAGTTTTGAGAAGTGATTGAGTATTAGCAGACTTTGTCTTGAGATCAGACACAACCGAACTAACTAAAATCATTCTGAT
The DNA here is from genome assembly GCA_036971475.1 of Prosapia bicincta. Classification (NCBI taxonomy): domain Eukaryota; kingdom Metazoa; phylum Arthropoda; class Insecta; order Hemiptera; family Cercopidae; genus Prosapia; species Prosapia bicincta. The sequence continues at coordinate 126,934,194 of JBAIZL010000004.1, forward strand.
ACTAACTATAAAAATGTATGTAACATGTCGACCGAAGAACGGAGAGATTTTTTAAAGTGAAAAAAAATCTACAAAACAGTCATTATCTTTTACGTCTTGTTTTTTTAACAAGAAATACCATCATAGTGACTAATTTCATTATGTTACTCTGCATAACGCTATTTTACAGCTAGTTTTTGAAGACTGGTTCCTCAGCTATATTCGTCAAAATATTTGTAAAGTTTTTCACCATAATAATAATAAATCAAATTGTAGATACCAGGAGGGATACGGTTAAAGATAGAATTAAAGAAGAAGATTAAAATATACTTAAAACTTATCAGATATATTTTCAGGTGCATTCAACCTGTCTTGATGAAAGTAACATCACAATCAAGGTGAAATCAAGGACAATCAAGGTCATCCTTTAGGAACATATCTAAGGGAGGAATTAAATAAATTTTTTAACCTGGCAACAACGACTACCAGGAAAACTTAATGAATGTAGTTAAAGAGAAACTTTTAGAAAAAATAGGTCTTTACTCAAACACAATTGTACCTATAATAACTTATGACAAATCAAATATGGTGGATAAATAAAATAGATGTATTACGAGATGTATCTCGTACATTGCTTACCGAAATCGTTTTTCACCCTGATGCCTAGCTACAATGCAATATATTCATTGGGAAGAATATATTCATTATATTCTTTAGAGATCTAGAAGTAAAGAAGTATATTTACCATTGCCTAAACCGCCTGAACTGCACTCTAGTTTTATTGGCACAAAACCACCTATGATACATGAATCCTTGAATAAATACCTAAAATGTTTTGCCCTTATCTTGGTGAAATGTTTATACTGATTGGTATTGGCACTAAAATGTCATATCTTCGTGAAAATTTTACTCCTTGTTAGAATACTATATGCACCCTTTTAAAGCATATGCTCACAGAAAAATAAAACAGTTTTTTTGTTACATTTGGCTGTCGTAAGTACAGAAATACTATTATTTCAATGTTTAATTTTTTTATCCGAAAATGGTAATTTGTGCTCGTTTGAACCTATAAATATAGATGTGTTCTATAGGCCTACGTGAACAAGAAATTAACATTAGATGGAATTCGACCAAATAAAAGCCTTCTTTTATTTACAATGTACAATATAGGTAGATTTTTCTGGTTACCTACCTGAGGTAAAGGTGATACAATATTTGTTGTTTTTCTACTATAGGCCTAACTTTAAAAACTTACTGTAAATAAACTTTATGCCAACCCTTTACTTATATTTTATTATTTTTTTACAAGCAGTAAAAACTTATTATTGAAAATTTCATTTTTTTAATACACTAAAGAAGAAATGTTGAAGAAAATTCGATGTATTAGTCTAAAAATTCTGCAAAATCGTTTTTAAACTGCAAACACTCTTAAAAGATTGTAACACGAAAGAAATAGAATTTAAAAATTGTGGCAAAAAGCTCAATGAGATAAAATAAATTAAATGAGAATAAATGTATTTTCGTAGAGTAAGGATATAGGAGAAGTTAGTGTACTAACTCTAAGACTGATAATTAAATGAGAAATTCAGAAGAAAAAAATTGAATTCGTGCTTGGCCTTTATTCCGTGCAGTGCACGCTTGGAAATCTAGGTTGAATATTGTTAAAGATGAAACCGTTCATTTATTTGCAGATCTATTGAGGGTTTTGAAAACATGTAACCAAACCAGATGATCGATGGATACCGGTCTACACCTAACCTGCTGATATTCACAATACAATCGTCTACATGCACTCTCGTATTTTTGTTACCATGACACTATGTTTACTGACAGAACTGGAGAACTATTTCTAAAACTCGACAGAGCACTGAAAACCTTCAATGGGGCGGGGAAATTTTAAAATAGCAACCTAGCGGCGGTGGATTTACCCGTAAGGCATAGATTTAGCAAGTGTCTCCCTTTTTTACCAAACATACGTCAAAGAGAGTAATACCTTTTATAAGACAGTGCCGTGTGTACTAACCTAAATAGACAAAATGACTTAAATTGAGGGTTTAAATTTATTTGTGGACATTTGTTTTTATTAAAAACAATAAATTTGTTAAGTTTCATTTCGTTAATTCATATTAAAAATAACAACAAATAATAGAATTGTAACAATCAATGTGACAATTTCTAAGACAACTATGTACTATTGTAGCCGAAACGAAACTGATTGTAAAGAGATGTCCCGTGTGGTTGTATGTTGAAAGTAGATGGAGAAATGGCGGTATAAATTTCACATTGTAACACGTGACCAATTAGCGCCTGGGATCGAACCCGTCATGAACGTGTTTGTATAATGTTTATTTTCGATCTCTGAAGGATGAACACATCATTCAGTATTATCAGTTTTAATCGTGTGACAGGGACCATGATAGTTACTTCATGATAGTATCTATTTACTTCAGCTAGTTCATTCCCTCCAAAAGATAAAAATACCAAAATAAAATCTTATTTGGTTGAATCTTTCACTTTACAAGTCATAATATTCTACCTCTATTTTACCTTCTCTTCTCACAATTAGGTCTATACTCCAATTCATCATTTGCTACTCCCATAGAGAATCACCCGTATATCCCCATTGACGATCGATAACGGTAAAAGGCTCAGCACCATTAAAACTCCCCGAGTGATCATTATATATATATATTTTTTTGCCTTCTGACAATTTTACGCCAAATTAGCAATTTTCTACTCTCGTAGAGCAACACCCGAGCATCCCTGTTTAATAATGTAGACAGTATTGGACTCAGCACCCTCCAAAACACTACGATTGATCATTTTCTAGTTTGTTTTTGCCTTCTCACAATTATACCCCCAATTCATCATTTGCTACTCTCATAGAGGGTCACCCGTGTATCCTCATTGACGTTCGATTATGGTAAACGACTCAGCACCATTAAAGCCCACCCGAATGATCATTTTCAATTGTTTTTTTGCCTTCTGACAATTTTACCCTAATTTACCCCTTTTCTACCCCCTTAAAGCCACACCAGTGCATTCCCGATTAATATGGAAGACGGTATTGGACTCACCGACCTAAAAATCACTACGTTTGATCATACTCTAGCTTTGTCTTGCGTTTTCAGATTTATACTCCAATTCATCATTTGCTACTCCCATAGAGGATCACCTATGTATCCCCATTGGCTTTCGATAACGGTAAAAGACTCAGCACCTTTAAAACACCCGAGTGATCATTTTCCATTGTTTTTTTGCCTTCTGAAAATTTTACCCCAATTCATCCCCTTTCTACTCCCGTAGAGCCACACCCGTGCATCCCATTATAATATTGAAGGCGGTATTCTACTCAGAACCCTCCAAAACACTACGATTTATCATATTCTAGCTTTGTTTTGCCATGTCACAATTAATTATACTCCATTTCATCATTTGCTACTCCCATAGAGGGTCACCCGCGTATCCCCATTGACGTTCGATAACGGTGAAAGACTCAGTACCATTAAAACCCACCCGAATGATCATTTTCAATTGTTTTTTTGTCTTCTGACAATTGTACCACAATTCTACCCCTTTTCTACTCCCGTAGAGCCACATCCGTGCATTCCCGATTAATATGGAAGACGGTATTGGACTCAGCTACCTCCAAAACACTACGATTTATCATATTCTAGCTTTGTTTTGCCTTATCACATTTATACTCCAATTCATCATTTGCTACTCCCATAGAGGATCACCTATGTATCCCCATTGGCTTTCGATAACGGTAAAAGACTCAGCACCTTTAAAACACCCGAGTGATCATTTTCCATTGTTTTTTTGCCTTCTGAAAATTTTACCCCAATTCATCCCCTTTCTACTCCCTTAGAGCCACACCCGTCCATCCCATTATAATATTGAAGGCGGTATTCTACTCAGAACCCTCCAAAACACTACGATTTATCATATTCTAGCTTTGTTTTGCCATGTCACAATTAATTATACTCCATTTCATCATTTGCTACTCCCATAGAGGGTCACCCGCGTATCCCCATTGACGTTCGATAACGGTGAAAGACTCAGTACCATTAAAACCCACCCGAATGATCATTTTCAATTGTTTTTTTGCCTTCTGACAATTGTACCACAATTCTACCCCTTTTCTACTCCCGTAGAGCCACATCCGTGCATTCCCGATTAATATGGAAGACGGTATTGGACTCAGCTACCTCCAAAACACTACGATTTATCATATTCTAGCTTTGTTTTGCCTTATCACATTTATACTCCAATTCATCATTTGCTACTCCCATAGAGGATCACCTATGTATCCCCATTGGCTTTCGATAACGGTAAAAGACTCAGCACCTTTAAAACACCCGAGTGATCATTTTCCATTGTTTTTTTGCCTTCTGAAAATTTTACCCCAATTCATCCCCTTTCTACTCCCGTAGAGCCACACCCGTCCATCCCATTATAATATTGAAGGCGGTATTCTACTCAGAACCCTCCAAAACACTACGATTTATCATATTCTAGCTTTGTTTTGCCATGTCACAATTAATTATACTCCATTTCATCATTTGCTACTCCCATAGAGGGTCACCCGCGTATCCCCATTGACGTTCGATAACGGTGAAAGACTCAGTACCATTAAAACCCACCCGAATGATCATTTTCAATTGTTTTTTTGCCTTCTGACAATTGTACCACAATTCTACCCCTTTTCTACTCCCGTAGAGCCACATCCGTGCATTCCCGATTAATATGGAAGACGGTATTGGACTCAGCTACCTCCAAAACACTACGATTGATCATATTCTAGCTTTGTTTTGCCTTATCACATTTATACTCCAATTCATCATTTGCTACTCCCATAGAGGATCACCTGTGTATCTCCATTACGTTCGATAACGGTAAAAGACTCAGCACCATTAAAACCCTCCGACTAATCATTTTCTAGTTTTTTTTGCCTTTTGTCATTTTGACCCCAAGTCAAAATCCTCCTTTATAACTCCTATAGAGCCCCACCCGTTCATCCCCGTTTAATTTTGTTCACAGTAGTGAACTCAGCATCCTTAAAAACATCCCAATTGATTATTTCCTAGCTTTTTTTTTTGTTCCGATATTTTACCCTAATTGATCCTTTTGCTACTCCTGTAGAGGCACACACTTGTATTCCCGTCAGCTTTCGATAGTTGTACACGTTTATGAAAACTAACAACTAAGACTTATGTGAGTTGAGTAAATAATTGGCCAGCTGAAATGAAGAAGGGCCATACTAATGTTTGTGTTTTTACCGTGATTACACACACGTGTCTTAGAGTCTAAACATTTGACTAGTCAGATAGTAGCACCATACTGGCAACACTGTTGGTTCTCGTATCGTTAGTAGCGTGGGAATAATATACACACCGGCTGCCATATTGTTATTAGACTGAACGAAAATATACACTGGCTGCCATATTGATGCCTAAATGAAATGCTGCCGTATTGATAGTACTTCAGTCAATTTTGTATTTTTATGATTTTATAAAATTAAAGTATATGGAGTAGTATCATGTTTATTAGAAATAAATTATACACGACGAAAAACATTTATACTCCACTCTCTCAAGTGGCTGCCATATGGTTGCAAAATGAAATGCTGCCATATTGATAGCGGGATGTATATATATATATATATATATATATATATATATATATATATATATATATATATATATATATTTAATTTGAAAATTTAAAATTTAAATTTAAAGTTCTCAAATTATTGAAAATATTGACTAGTAATTTAACGTTAACTATTTCTTAACCTGTAATACAATGAACAACTCAATAATCAAACCTATAACGATTTATCACGATCAAAATATACATGCCTATTAACCTCCCAAATTATGCAATATTGAACAAAATTTCATTTTAATTTCCTTCTTTTTAGTTATGTGATGCTATTTATCTTTCATTATTTTTGAGTAATTATTCATATATTTTATTTCAAAATTATAATCGAATCTCTCCTTTACTTTCATAAAATTTTCATTTAAATTTATTTGTTTTAAACATTTATCCCTAATTTACAATTTAATACTTTACATTTGTTTGAAAAATATTTTCAAATATTTATAGAGTATTAATTCCCCAAGTTATTTTCTATAAATTTATCCACTTTAAATTTTAATTTAATGAATTAATTTCTAATAATTATATCTTGTCAACAAAACATTTTGGATGAACAAAAATCATTTGTGAAAAACCACATAGATTTTATATAAAATAGACATGATATAATAACATTTTAAAAACTAACAGACTTATAAATCTAAACATGTTCATATATCAAATGTGAAATTATTGTCGCATTGTTATAAATTTTACCTTATTTCCTTTAGTAATTTCAATTAATACCATTTTGAAAATTTATGTTTACTTTGCAAGTCTCAGCTTTTCGAAGTCATTTAAAATTTTTTAAATCAACTAAAATTTTCTAGAGTCTTTTTAGACTGCTTCTTATTTAATTTAAATTTATTTTGAAAGTAAAAATAAAATTTTTAATTTTTTTTCTAAAATTGATTTAAAAGTTTTAAAATCTCAAGTAAATTTAATTTATCAAAATTTGAAAATTTAAAGACAACCAAAGACAGTCCTAATATGTTTGCCAGTCTACGTCCAAAGGAATCCTTTCCTTTGAACAGCCCTCGGTCCGGTGTTTTGATCCTCGATCCGGTCTGTCCTTGGTCCAGGGTTCGCATCTCCCTCTCGCTCTCTCTACTCCTTGACTCGTCGCTCGTGCTCCGCGTAGGCCCCTTTTTGTTTGGACGCACAAATTGTTTTCTTTGTCTTGATAGTTGGGTTTTAATTTGATCGTATTTTTATATTGTTTTGAAGAAATCTGTTGCTTAACGCTTACTATTCCTGCCTAATTTTTACCTAATATATTTTTAAGGTTTGCTAAGCTTTATTTAACTTTTAAACTTGATTTTACTATTCTTGATATTTATTTCGACGTTACAAAACCACTACTGACCACAATTCTGAGCCTGACATCATATCTTCTTACGTGTTGTTTCGGGACTAACTTAGCCTTAGTTAGCGTCCCACCAGCTAGAGGCTTTTGATATCCCTGGCTCTGCATTCTTCCCACGGCTGGCATTATACATTCCTTTTCCATCGTCTTTATTAACAAATAATCTATTTTGCATTACACATTCCTTTTCCATCGTGCTTATGAACAAATATTCTATTTTGCATTACACATTCCTTTTCTATCGTCTTTATGAACAAATAATCTATTTTGCATTACACATTCCTTTTCTATCGTCTTTATGAACAAATAATCTATTTTGCATTACACATTCCATTTCTATCGCCTTCATGAACAAATAATCTATTTTGCATTACACATTCCTTTTCCATCGTCTTTATGAACAAATAATCTATTCTGCATTATACATTCCTTTTCCATCGTCTTTATGAACAAATAATCTATTTTGCATTACATATTCCTTTTCTCTCGTCTTTATGAACAAATAATCTATTTTGCATTATACATTCCTTTTCCATCGACTTTATGAACAAATAATCTATTCTGCATTATACATTCCTTTTCCATCGTCTTTATGAACAAATAATCTATTTTGCATTATACATTCCTTTTCCATCGTCTTTATGAGCAAATAATCTATTTTGCATTACACATTCCTTTTCCATCGTCTTTATGAACAAATAATCTATTTTGCATTATACATTCCTTTTCCATCGTCTTTATGAACAAATAATCTATTTTGCATTACACATTCCTTTTCTATCGTCTTTATGAACAAATAATCTATTTTGCATTACACATTCCTTTTCTATCGTCTTTATGAACAAATAATCTATTTTGCATTACACATTCCTTTTCTATCGTCTTTATGAACAAATAATAAATTTTGCATTACACATTCCTTTTCCATCGTCCTTATGAACAAATAATCTATTTTGCATTACACATTCCTCTTCTATCGTCTTTATGAACAAATAATCTATTTTGCATTACACATTCCTTTTCTATCGCCTTCATGAACAAATAATCTATTTTGCATTACACATTCCTTTTCCATCGTCTTTATGAACAAATAATCTAGTTTGCATTACACATTCCTTTTCCATCGTCTTTATGAACGAATAATCTATTTTGCATTATACATTCCTTTTCCATCGTCTTTATGAACAAATAATCTAATTTGCATTACACATTCCTTTTCCATCGTCTTTATGAACAAATAATCTATTTTGCAATATACATTCCTTTTCCATCGTCTTTATGAACAAATAATCTATTCTGCATTATACATTCCTTTTCCATCGTCTTTATGAACAAATAATCTAGTTTGCATTACACATTCCTTTTCCATCGTCTTTATGAACAAATAATCTATTTTGCAATATATATTCCTTTTCTATCGTCTTTATGAGCAAATAATCTATTTTGCATTACACATTCCTTTTCTATCGTCTTTATGAACAAATAATCTATTTTTCATTACACATTCCTTTTCTATCGTCTTTATGAACAAATAATCTATTTTGCATTATACATACCTTTTCCATCGTCTTTATGAACAAATAATCTATTTTGCATTACACATTCCTTTTCTATCGTCTTTATGAACAAATAATCTATTTTGCATTACACATTCCTTTTCTATCGTCTTCATGAACAAATAATCTATTTTCACTTCACTTCCTCTAACTTTGTTTTGCTGCTATTTAACGATTTTTTCATAAATTTAGCTTATCTCAGATTTCTACGGCTGATCAAAATGAAATGTCGATGGTATTTCTACGTGAAAATTGGCGATTGACATAATTAAACATGGCCTTTGTCACTGGGAAATTACATCGCGTCTCTTTCAAAATGATTTTACTCTTAGATTTTAAGTTCAGATAAATCATTTCAAAGTATTTTGTTCAATAATTATTCAAAATTAATCATTTCTAAATATTTAATTTCTCTTAACAAACGTTTCCACTTATTTGGACCGTTATACGCGCGCGCGGTTTGTGTGCAAGTGTGTGTGTGTGTGTGTGTGTGTGTGTGTGTGTGTGTGTGTGTGTGTGTGTGTGTGTGTGAGTGTGTGTTTGTGTGTGTGTGTGTGTGTGTGTATGTGTGGTGTGTGTGTGTGTGTGTGTGTGTGTGTATATGTGGTGTGTTTGTGTATGTGTGTGTGTGTGTGTGTGTGTGTGTGTGTGTGTGTGTGTGTGTGTGTGTGTGTGTGTGTGTGTGTGTGTGTGTGTGTGTGTGTGTGTGTTTGTGTGTGTCTGTGTCTGTCCGTGTTTGTGCTTGTGAAAATGTATTACTTATAGAAACAATCTTAACATACATTTGCAAGCAAGAATCTTAGTTAATTTATTATGATCAACATTTCTAGGCTGTAATAATACCGTCAATAACTGAAACGGTATATATTTTTGTTATATATTTAAATAAATTAATTAGTTAAAAAGACCGTAAATTAGTAACCTGTTTCAAATACCGACCTTTCATATATCCAACAGTATGATCCACTTAAATAGCAAGACAAGACCTGTACCTTAGAGATGCTTTGATACTTACTGGTCGAAACCAACGAGCGATATGATTAATTATGTCAACGTCTTCTGTCCTTACCGAAACTCTGAATAATGAAAGACATCAAAACAAGCTATGGAACTATTAATTTTGTGTCTTGAAATTACATACAATTTCAATGCCAGTAACCTTCTGTAACATACTTTACTACTACACAGTAGTAAATAATTCACTTAAGCCTTGGATATTCTTGCTAATTATTGCTTATATTGTTCGTCCAACTTGTTTACAGAATCGATTCATACCCTAATTAAATTACAGAATCGATTTGCAACTGCATTTGCAATTGTGAATATATATTTTAAAAGTATTTTTTGAAATAATATTCTAACTTACAAAGATGAATAGGAATTTAAATAGAGTAAAGCAAATCTAATGACCGAAATGATTATTTTGTTAGACGAAAATTTCAAAGGCAACATTAGGAGACAAGGATTTTGTATTTTAAAAAAAATACAAAAGAAATACAAATTAAATCCATTAGAAAATTATTTGAAAATAATAAATATACATAGTATTGTAGCGTTTACTAATTTTTTTTAAGTATAGAAACGTACAAAAAGCATTACAATTGTAAGGAATACTTATGTTATACTTCATTATTATGAGTTTTGAAATCTATAGATCATTAAATTCATCAAACAAGTAACTTATTACAGATTCTTTACAAAAATATCCTGTGATGACAAATAAATAAAAACTTTTGGTTTTTTCCAACTTGCATATCTAATGGCTGTCAAACCATACTAAATTTACAGAACATTATATATGCATACAATTACCATTATTCCGTAGAGTTTTCTGTTGGATTTATCTACCTCTACAGCCTCATATATCGCGATCTGCCCTGTTAGTAGATGAGATTGGTAGAAGAGAAGAAACTCTTCTACATTGCTCATATTGATGCCAGTTGAAGCCATTCCTACATACACGCGACAACCTATTCTGATTCTAAACCATCTATTCTAAGAACAAATCGCCTTTTAGGAAACAGTTCTTTCATCCCCCTTGTGATCAGCTTTAGCTTCTATAATAAGGTTTGCATCATAAATTATGATATCCATAAACCTGTTTTTCAATCGAACTATCGTAACTTCCAAGTGATATCTTCAAAACCTGATAACAAAGTTCTAATCTAACGAATAAGGCAACAAGAAAAAGATACTAGTCATATTTTATGCCAAGATATGTTTTGATGAAACATGTAGAGCATCTGAAAGTACAACTTGTGACGAATGTGGCAGGAAATAAATATAACGTCCCTGCTAAACCTTACTATAGTGTCTCTATTTTGTTGTGTAATCTCTATCTCAAAAGAAACGTGTGCTTGAGAGAAAAACTGAGGAAGGTGGTGCAAAAACAGCCCTTACGTTGGCTTATCAAGAGACAGTCTATTTCTTGCACGTGAGGCTAAAATATGTAAGAAAGGTTTTGCGTGTCTAAAAGCATATGCAAAGAAAAGGAAGAGAATTAAAGAAGTAGAAAGTTAAAGAAAGAGAGAGATAAAATAGATTGAGATAAATATTATATTATATTCTATAAAAAAAAAAGTGTCAGAGAGAGAGAAAGAAAGAGGTGAGCTTTAGTGAAAAAAATGTTTTGAAATTAATATGGAACTTCTTATTTAAGAGGAATTGCGCGTACCTCATATCATCTGTAACTCTATGGATGGAATAAAGTTCCTTACCATTCATAAGGTAAACCTTAATCAATAATAGCAGCGAAATATTACATACACTTTATTAAAAAACTGTTATTTTTGCAACACTGTTTCTTATATTCACTTATCACTTACACCATATTGTATTTAAACAAGAATCTTAGTTGGTATATAAGCAAGTTTACTTTCGAGGACTAATTATGGTGTCTACATTGTCGAGCATCAACTGAAACAGAACTTATAGTAGATTGCCAAGTGTGTGGAAATTCCGTTGTCACGTGGAAAGCCGGAACTATCCTATTTTCTCATTCACTGCATTGTGGGAAAATTTTTATTTTGCTTTATGGTTAATTTTGTCTCTTAAGTTGAATAATTTATCGTTTTTTATTTTATTTGTATTTGTAGAAAAGTAGCGGTGTACCACGTGACAACAGAAATCCCACACACCTAGCTGGCAATCTACTACAAGTACTCAGTTTCATTTGATGCTCGCCAATGAAGACAGCAATTAATCTTCGAAAGTTAGCTTGCATATATACCAAATAAGATTCTTGTTCAACTACATTATAGTATAGGTAATATATACATGTATTTGGGTAAAAGCTATGTCAGCCAAATGAACATTTGGGTAGTTTATAATAAAGTAAAATATAATTCTTATTTCTTTCACATCCATAATTTTTATTATTGTTTCTTGTTGAATTTACGTTACAGATCCTGACTATTTTTTATACATTGAGATAAATTATATACATACAGATATGCCGAGTTGGTGGTTTTGGTTGATTAATATACTAGTTATTGATAAAAAAAGTTTACTGACATTAATATGTGAGTAGTATGCTTTCGTGAGAAATGTAGTTATCGATCTTATAAACGCACCAATTTCAGAGTTTGCGCTGTTTACGTTCAACGGAATAAATCTTCTTACGCCAGTCAATTACCTTCACCATTGACCTGTAAGTTGGTCGTATGAAAGGTTGAGCTTACGGACGTTTAGTACTTGAAGCAGGTAATTTTAAAAAAATATTTTCATACTTATTGCAGCTTGAAAACTGTTGTTTAGGAAAACAATTATCGGAAAATTTATTTTATATGTAAAGTTGCGTATGATTGCGTATTGCTTAAAATATAGCCACAAAGGTGTTCTTCATATGTAACTAAGGTTCTTGAAAGTAAGTGTAAATCATGACGCATAAACACAGTCACGTGAGCGAGCGCGTCAACACACACACACACACAATCATGTACGTCAACCAAACACAAGCGCGCATACACACCCACACACATATACGCAAGCATGTACGCATACACACACATATACATGCACACTTACACGCACACCTACTCAAGCGCTCGCAGATACCTCCAACAGCAGTAAGCTGCTTCTGGCGTGACACTCAGCTTACTGTATGCTATTACACTTAGTCTTGTCCTCAAACCTCTTTTTCGTGCGATTTGCATTTACTTTATAAATGTCTCGGGAAAATACTTTTCTGGAAATATCCAAAATACAATAATATTAAAATTATTTTGAGGAAACAATTTTTATATAATTTTCCATCAAGCCTACCACCGTATGTTTTCTAGTTGTATACAATTTCATTGTAACAAAAGTTTAAAATTCAACAATGAGTAATTTTTTTTTATTCTTTATACATAATATTTCTCTATATCTCATAATATTCTCTTCAAACCATTTCAATCAGAAATGTATATATAAAACAGACAAAAAGTATCTAAAATTGTGAATTGTTATTTTTATTATTATAATGGTTGATTTAATTTTTTTAATGGTTGATTTACTGGCCTTAATTGAGACAATATTTTAGTACTTTAATTTACATAAAACTTTCTTTATGGCTTTATCTTTCAGTCATTTCTGAGATATTTATTAGATTTTTTCATAAGTTACACTCTTTAAAATATTTAATAATGTTCTAATATTGTAAATGCTATGAAGTTACTTTTAGCATTACTAATTGAATTTAATTTTATTTCTTCTGCTTAGTAATTTTATTTCGAAATTCAATCTCAATCCTATTAGTTATATTACCAGCAATATTAACTTTCATATACTTACTTTATAGCAAGATTGGTTACTTTCACTGAATACTATGGCGAAATCATTTCTATATTCACGGGGACAAAAAGTGTGAAAAAATATAATAAAATAAGAAAAACATTTCAACATCCTCCGATCTCTCTCTTCTATATAATTAATTCCTTTACATTTCTAATTTAACTTTTTGTATTTATTTATCTTTATTTTGTATTTAAAATAATTACAAAAATTTAATTTCAATTATTTAGTTTGCTGTAAGAAAAATATACAATAATATTTTAAGTTGGAACAATATTTCTGTTTCTAATTGTGAATAAAAATTTAAAAAAACATAAAAGAATAACAAAAGATTATTTTATGAATTATTATATATATATATATATATATAAATTTATAACAATATTTTTAAATAAAAAGATATTTATTATAGGTGACCTTTTACCAAATGAGGAATCAGTCTTTCTACATATGTTTCAAAGCTGTATTTTTAAATTGTTTTATTGTATAATTTGTAAAAAGTATTGAGGCAATTGGGGAACCTATAATCGACCAAACAAATATTAAAAACATTGGATAATGTTTTACAATCCCTCGGAGAAGAAATTTATAAACGTACACTAGTTATTTATTCAAGTTTTAAAGTGGTTAATCCAATATGGCCAACGTTTCACATATCTAATATTGAAATATGTTTCGCAAACGTATTTCAATATAATTATCATATAACTGTCATTATACTGATATTTAAGGTTACATAAATAATATACTTATAATTGTTAATTAGTGATGACAAATAAGAATTTTATACCAGAAAAATCATTTATAAAGATGAATATATGGTCGATTTACTAAAAACATTCATTTTATTTAATTTACTTCACATTTGTTTTTAAAATTGCATAATTTATTTTACGCAGGATATAGTTTTAATATGGCCGCCATATAAATGTATGCTCTAAGAATAGATATTATAAAATTTATCAAATTAAAAATAATAACAATATTCATAGATATTGGGGCAACATTTTTCGTTTGATTAAATCATTATAAATAAATAATTTGTGAAACTGTAAATTCCCTATATCACCATGAAGGAGGCTACAATCTAAGCTACTATTTAAAGCCTAAAATAAATAATCAAATTTTTCAATACCAATTTTTAAACTAATGCTTTGTTGATTGAATTTAATCAACAACAGTAGAGACGGGTATACTTTATCCCCCCAATGAGAGAGCAGTATTCTCTCATGAAAGGAACTATACTCTATGGATTAAACGTGTTCCAACATTCTTCTGTAGGCTATTATTGTTTAAAAAAATGTCTGTCTTCCGCTCTCAGCTGCTCTCTCGTTATCACTTACAAAATTTATATTTACGCATTTATTTATTATTATTTTTTTTATTTTTTATTTTTTATTTTTTTTTTTTTTTATTTTGGTCACGATAGTTTACCGCATCAATCTAACACGGAAACGGTAATCTGCTGTGTTTGGCAGTGTTTTGTTTGATTTTCTTTGTTACCAAATCGATGACTCTTTCTTAACCTCTTCACGAGTCGTTTCTCCTGAAAACACACAGTTTTTGTACCTTGGATCTAAAAACGTTGTCAGAATTAGTGTTTCATTTTTCTCATAGTTTTTAAACCTATTTGTAACTCCCTCAGCCAGGGCTGAGATAACAGCCTAAGCCTTTGCAGAGTAGTTCTTTTGCTGCAGCTTCTTGCATACATCAAGCAGGTCTGAAACTAAAGGTATGACTAAAGATGCCGAAGCATATTTCTCCCTATTTCAGAGAAGTCAGTTCTAATGTAATATAGAGAGATTTAGAAATTCACAATATAAAATATATATTTTTTCATTGAGAAAGATATGCGAAAATAATCGGTTATTTAAATGGTTAAGGATATTAGATTTTTAAAATCGAAACGACTTTAATACTTGATAAATTTATTATAAATGTTTAAAAATGTTATTTTAATTTATTCACTGAAAAAATATTTTCTAATATACTATACAAGATTTTGTATTCAATTTTACCCGATGGTAGATTGGCTTCCTGATATTGAATCATTGGAAACAAAATTTAAAAAATAAATGTATTTGAACTAAATTGGATCTATAAAAACGTATTTTATTAACGATTGAAAATGTGTACTATATATATATATATATATATATATATATATATATATATATATATATATATATAAGGATAAGACGAGTATGAGAAATTGAATAACGCGCAAATTTTTAAAATTTTCATATATTAAATATAGATTTTATTTACAATTTAAACATTTATTTATTATTTGATATAATATCATGTACCTTAATAAAATTCATGAATACCAAAACTGTTAAAAACAAAGAAATATAGCCTTTTTAGTGATATTATGCCTATTATATTTTTGTCATACTAACTATGATTGTAATAACTGTAACAGTTACGTACCGTTGTTTTTCTTGTTCACTCTTGGCATTTCACTTTTAGGCTGTATTTATTGTAATATATACTAAAAATAACACCTAAAAATAATCGACTTCATTGAAACAAATTATTTATAAATTAATAAGGAGTTTTCAGAATTATCTTTAGTAATCACAATGCCACTGGTCGCCGTCACAAATCACATTGTCAGTGAAAAAACATGATTTTCTAATTTCCTACACATTTCGTTCTGAACACTTTGTCAAATCAGTAGCGTACACACGTCCCACTCGTTCTAATTTCCTGCTCATTTCGTTCCGTACAGTTTGTCGAATCAGTGACGTACACACGTCCCACTCGTTCTAATTTCCTGCTCATTTCGTTCCGAACCGTTTGTCAAATCAGTGGCTGACACACGTCCCACTGACTCAAGGCCCTCTCACATACTCACACTACAATTTATGTTCGACAGAGCTTAGTTCGCTTATCTGGCTGAACAGTTTGTAGACAGCTAGGGTCAGCCGTACGTGTAGGCGTGATATGTCACTCCTTCACAGCTTAGTTATTCAAGAGCCTGATACATCATCTCGCTACGGAACAGGTCGGTGTAAACCTGCTCCTTCATCTCGCTACGGAGTAGGTGGAACTGTGATTTACGATAATCAGTGAACAGATTTGCGAATCACTTCCCATCACTGTTGATTCATTTGCTAGACATGTCCTATCCAAAAGCTATTTACCGAATGTGAAACGACTGATTGCTTACGTGATTTAATGGCTACAGATGTTCTATCCAATGGCTACTTACCGAATGTTAAACGGCCGAACGCTTACGTGATTCAATGGCTACAGATGTCCTATTCAATAGCTATTTACCGAATGTGAAACGGCTGATCGCTTACGTGATTCAATGTCTACAAATCTCCTATAAAATGGCTATTTACGGAATGTGAAACAGGGCTACAGATGTCCTATTCAAAGTCTATTTACCGAATGTGAAACGGCTGATCGCTTACGTGATTCAATGGCTACGGATGATCTATCCAAAGGTTATTTACGGAATGTGAAACAGCTGATCGCTTACGTGATTCAATGGCTACAGGTGTCCTATTCAAAGCATATTTACCGAATGTGAAACGGCTGATCGCTTATGTGATTCAATGGCTACAGATGTCCTGTCCAATGGCTATTTACAGAATTTGGAACAGCTGATCACTTACGGGATTCAACGTCTACACACGTTCTATCCAAAATCTATTTACCGAATGTGTAACAGCTGGTCGCTTACGTGATTCATTGTCTACAGGTTTTCTATCCGATGGCTATTTACAGAATTTGGAGCACCTAATCACATACGGGATTCAATTGCTACAGCGGTGTTATGAAAATTCTTTAAAAAATTACCTTAAATTTAAATTTGCAAAATCCCTTCTTAGCACGCCGCTGCATTACCAAACTAAGGTACCCCTGTACCTATTATAGTTATTTAGGCTGTGCGTTGATTATGAATCATTCAGTCAGGGCATATTTATTTAAAAGTATTAATAGTAGAACGTAAGAACAAATGAAAAGGAATCTGTTTAGTTAAATGAAAGCTAATTCGTCTGAAATAAAACTAATCGATTTTTTTCATAAAAAATGCACTTGTTTAGTCGGATTTTTTAAAATTAAAAATTATTTTAACAAAACGAGAATTATTTATACGACTACTTATACTCAATGTTCCTCATTAATAGTGTTAATTATAATTATAATAATGAATCCCTTAATACCGCTAAAATTGTCTAAGTGAGATTGGGTAGTACTACGTTTGTTTAGATAAGATGAGTAAGCTTCTATTTTACAAGTCGAATGTATCTGGGTGTCGACAAACAACCCCGATAAAGAGGTGGTATAATTCATATACGAGACCTGTCACATGTAATTACATGGTACCTTCTATTTCGTTTACTACCGGGTTTTATCGCCCTTAACCTTACCTATATTCATATACCTGCATATTACCTATGTTATTTTCTGGCTCACCCTAATATTGCTGCGTTTAAAAATTAAAGAATTTTTTGTTACAAACTTTTTGTTCCAGGTAAAATGTCGAAAGCAAATAGAAAACAAATATCAAAATTATTGCAATCATTGTTCCTAATTATTGGTGTACGTACTAGAAATTTCAAGGATAAATTAAATTTTCCATATATCTTCACAATGATGACATTCTGGATCACCACTTTCATACTGATCGTTCTAAACATCATCTACCGTAATGACGTCATGGATGATTCACTCGATAGCTTGGCTGACATCTCTATCATGGTGACAATCACAGCCTATTTTGCCAATCATCTATCACAAAGGCATAATTTATACATTGTATACAGGACAATAAAAGAAGGGCTGTACAAGTACAAAACTCCAATTACAGAGTATTCAGACAAAATAAGAGAAACGTATAGCAGAAAATCCAGTCTCATTATATGTGTTTTGTGTGTTTCCAATGGAATTGTTTCTTTGATTTGGTATATGGCACCTCTCATCTATGGTGTTTATCAGGTATTACACAGCGAAAGCTACGTAAAACCTCCACCTTTATCATTTTCATGTTGGTTTCCATTCTCTTTAAACACAGTCCCCAAATACCTTATTGCTTATTCTTTCACAATGGTATCCGGAACGTTTTCTATGTTGATTTATATGGCTTCAATCTTCATTGAGTTCATTTCAATTATGAATCTTTTGTGTGAAATTGAAATTCTGTCAACCTCCATGAAATGTCTAACAGGAAAAGCGTTTTCATTAGCTGAGGAAATGCCTTCAAATTCAACGGATACCCATCGTGTGGACGAATGCTTCAAGGTATTAGTCAAGGAAGTAATTCAACACCATCAGGAAATTATAAAGTAAGTGAAAATAATTCTTTGTTTAAATAACATTTTGTTTGCTTTAATAATGTTTAAACATTCAAAGAAAAATACTTAATATTTAATTCAATATAATATTTATAAAATGTCAATTATTTTAATAACTAAATGAAAACTTTTAAAATGGGAGGGTCCAAATATTTTCTCTGTAGGAGTTATATATTCGTATGGACGATCATATGTGGCTAACTATTATTACAACGCTTTCTTTCGTACATAACCGTCTGAGCTACCTTGTATTGCTAATTGTCCTTACCACGCAGTATTGCAGCAGTTAATCGTCTGAGCAATCTTGTATTTCTGATTCTCATTACAAAGCAGTTTTGACATTCCTGTTCGTCCAAGCAGTCTTCTATTGCTAATTTTCATAGCAACACAGTTTTGTCATACATAAACCACTATCCCATCTTGTATAACTATTTGTCATTGCAATGCAAGTTTACCGTACATACTTGTCTCAGCGACCTTCTATTGCTAATCGCCATAGCAACACAGTTTTGCCATACATAAACAACTATCCCAGCGTGTACAGCTATTTGCCATTACAATACGAATCTACCATACATACTCATCCCAGCGTTCTTGTACAGCTATTTGTCATTACTATGGTAGTTTACGGTACATACTAGTTTCGGCAATCTTCTATTGCTAATTGTCATAGCAACACAGTTTTGCCATACAAAAACACCTATCCCATTTTGTACAGCTATTTGTCATTACAATACACGTTTACCGTACATACTCATCGTTCTTGTATTGACGATCAGTTTTGCTTCACAAATCGTCTAGACGATCTTGTACATATAATTGGCATTACAAAGCAGTTTTGACATACCTATTCGTCTAAGCGATCTTCTATTGCTATTTGTCATTACTATGGTAGTTTACGGTACATACTAGTTTCAGCGATCTTCTATTGCTAATTGTCATAGCAACACAGTTTTGCCATACAAAAACAACTATCCCATCTTGTACAGCTATTTGTCATTACAATGCAAGTTTACTGTACATACTAATTGTCATTACAACACAGTTTTACCATACGTAATCGTTTGAACGATCATGTACGGCTAATTATTCTTACAACGCAGTTTTGCCGTACATATTCGATTGGGTAATCTTGTATACCCTTATTTTCATTGCACTGCAGTTTTACCGTACATAATAATCTTGGCGATCTAGTACGGCTAAATGACATTAAAACGCAGTTTTGCCGTACATATTCGATTGGGTAATCTTGTATACGCTTATTTTCATTGCACTGCAGTTTTACCGTACATAATAATCTTGGCGATCTAGTACGGCTAAATGACATTAAAACGCAGTTTTGCCGTACATATTCGATTGGATAATCTTGTATACCCTTATTTTCATTGCACTGCAGTTTTACCGTACATAATAATCTTGGCGATCTAGTACTGCTAAATGACATTAAAAAGCAGTTTTACCGTACATATTCGATTGGGTAATCTTGTATACGCTTATTTTCATTGCACTGCAGTTTTACCGTACATAATAATCTTGGCGATCTAGTACGGCTAAATGACATTAAAACGCAGTTTTGCCGTACATATTCGATTGGGTAATCTTGTATACGCTTATTTTCATTGCACTGCAGTTTTACCGTACATAATATCTTGGCGATCTAGTACGGCTAAATGACATTAAAACGCAGTTTTGCCGTACATATTCGATTGGGTAATCTTGTATACCCTTATTGTCATTGCACTGCAGTTTTACCGTACATAATAATCTTGGCGATCTAGTACGGCTAAATGACATTAAAACGCAGTTTTACCGTACATATTCGATTGGGTAATCTTGTATACGCTTATTTTCATTGCACTGCAGTTTTACCGTACATAATAATCTTGGCGATCTAGTACGGCTAAATGACATTAAAACGCAGTTTTGCCGTACATATTCGATTGGGTAATCTTGTATACGCTTATTTTCATTGCACTGCAGTTTTACCGTACATAATAATCTTGGCGATCTAGTACGGCTAAATGACATTAAAACGCAGTTTTGCCGTACATATTCGATTGGGTAATCTTGTATACGCTTATTTTCATTGCACTGCAGTTTTACCGTACATAATAATCTTGGCGATCTAGTACGGCTAAATGACATTAAAACGCAGTTTTGCCGTACATATTCGATTGGGTAATCTTTTATACGCTTATTTTCATTGCACTGCAGTTTTACCGTACATAATAATCTTGGCGATCTAGTACGGCTAAATGACATTAAAACGCAGTTTTGCCGTACATATTCGATTGCGTAATCTTGTATACCCTTATTTTCATTGCACTGCAGTTTTACCGTACATAATAATCTTGGCGATCTAGTACGGCTAAATGACATTAAAACGCAGTTTTGCCGTACATATTCGATTGGGTAATCTTGTATACGCTTATTTTCATTGCACTGCAGTTTTACTGTACATAATAATCTTGGCGATCTAGTACGGCTAAATGACATTAAAACGCAGTTTTGCCGTACATATTCGATTGGGTAATCTTGTATACGCTTATTTTCATTGCACTGCAGTTTTACCGTACATAATAAACTTGGCGATCTAGTACGGCTAAATGACATTAAAACGCAGTTTTGCCGTACATATTCGATTGGGTAATCTTGTATACGCTTATTTTCATTGCACTGCAGTTTTACCGTACATAATAATCTTGGCGATCTAGTACGGCTAAATGACATTAAAACGCAGTTTTGCCGTACATATTCGATTGGGTAATCTTGTATACGCTTATTTTCATTGCACTGCAGTTTTACCGTACATAATAATCTTGGCGATCTAGTACGGCTAAATGACATTAAAACGCAGTTTTGCCGTACATATTCGATTGGGTAATCTTTTATACGCTTATTTTCTTTGCACTGCAGTTTTACCGTACATAATAATCTTGGCGATCTAGTACGGCTAAATGACATTAAAACGCAGTTTTGCCGTACATATTCGATTGGGTAATCTTGTATACCCTTATTTTCATTGCACTGCAGTTTTACCGTACATAATAATCTTGGCGATCTAGTACGGCTAAATGACATTAAAACGCAGTTTTGCCGTACATATTCGATTGGGTAATCTTGTATACGCTTATTTTCATTGCACTGCAGTTTTACCGTACATAATAATCTTGGCGATCTAGTAGGGCTAAATGACATTAAAACGCAGTTTTGCCGTACATATTCGATTGGGTAATCTTGTATACGCTTATTTTCATTGCACTGCAGTTTTACCGTACATAATAATCTTGGCGATCTAGTACGGCTAAATGACATTAAAACGCAGTTTTGCCGTACATATTCGATTGGGTAATCTTGTATACGCTTATTTTCATTGCACTGCAGTTTTACCGTACATAATAATCTTGGCGATCTAGTACGGCTAAATGACATTAAAACGCAGTTTTACCGTACATATTCGATTGGGTAATCTTGTATACGCTTATTTTCATTGCACTGCAGTTTTACCGTACATAATAATCTTGGCGATCTAGTACGGCTAAATGACATTAAAACGCAGTTTTGCCGTACATATTCGATTGGGTAATCTTGTATACGCTTATTTTCATTGCACTTCAGTTTTACCGTACATAATAATCTTGGCGATCTAGTACGGCTAAATGATATTAAAACGCAGTTTTGCCGTACATATTCGATTGGGTAATCTTGAATACCCTTATTTTCATTGCACTGCAGTTTTACCGTACATAATAATCTTGGCGATCTAGTACGGCTAAATGACATTAAAACGCAGTTTTGCCGTACATATTCGATTGGGTAATCTTGTATAAGCTTATTTTCATTGCACTGCAGTTCTACCGTACATAATAATCTTGGCGATCTAGTACGGCTAAATGACATTAAAACGCAGTTTTGTCGTACATATTCGATTGGGTAATCTTGTATACGCTTATTTTCATTGCACTGCAGTTTTACCGTACATAATAATCTTGGCGATCTAGTACGGCTAAATGACATTAAAACGCAGTTTTGCCGTACATATTCGATTGGGTAATCTTGTATACCCTTATTTTCATTGCACTGCAGTTTTACCGTACATAATAATCTTGGCGATCTAGTACGGCTAAATGACATTAAAACGCAGTTTTGCCGTACATATTCGATTGGGTAATCTTGTATACGCTTATTTTCATTGCACTGCAGTTTTACCGTACATAATAATCTTGGCGATCTAGTACGGCTAAATGACATTAAAACGCAGTTTTGCCGTACATATTCGATTGGTAATCTTGTATACCCTTATTTTCATTGCACTGCAGTTTTACCGTACATAATAATCTTGGCGATCTAGTACGGCTAAATGACATTAAAACGCAGTTTTGCCGTACATATTCGATTGGGTAATCTTGTATACGCTTATTTTCATTGCACTGCAGTTTTACCGTACATAATAATCTTGGCGATCTAGTACGGCTAAATGACATTAAAACGCAGTTTTGCCGTACATATTCGATTGGGTAATCTTGTATACGCTTATTTTCATTGCACTGCAGTTTTACCGTACATAATAATCTTGGCCATCTAGTACGGCTAAATGACATTAAAACGCAGTTTTGCCGTACATATTCGATTGGGTAATCTTGTATACGCTTATTTTCATTGCACTGCAGTTTTACCGTACATAATAATCTTGGCGATCTAGTACGGCTAAATGACATTAAAACGCAGTTTTGCCGTACATATTCGATTGGGTAATCTTGTATACGCTTATTTTCATTGCACTGCAGTTTTACCGTACATAATAATCTTGGCGATCTAGTACGGCTAAATGACATTAAAACGCAGTTTTGCCGTACATATTCGATTGGGTAATCTTGTATACCCTTATTTTCATTGCACTGCAGTTTTACCGTACATAATAATCTTGGCGATCTAGTACGGCTAAATGACATTGAAACGCAGTTTTGCCGTACATATTCGATTGGGTAATCTTGTATACGCTTATTTTCATTGCACTGCAGTTTTACCGTACATAATAATCTTGGCGATCTAGTACGGCTAAATGACATTAAAACGCAGTTTTGCCGTACATATTCGATTGGGTAATCTTGTATACGCTTATTTTCATTGCACTGCAGTTTTACCGTACATAATAATCTTGGCGATCTAGTACGGCTAAATGACATTAAAACGCAGTTTTGCCGTACATATTCGATTGGGTAATCTTGTATACCCTTATTTTCATTGCACTGCAGTTTTACCGTACATAATAATCTTGGCGATCTAGTACGGCTAAATGACATTAAAACGCAGTTTTGCCGTACATATTCGATTGGGTAATCTTGTATACGCTTATTTTCATTGCACTGCAGTTTTACCGTACATAATAATCTTGGCGATCTAGTACGGCTAAATGACATTAAAACGCAGTTTTGCCGTACATATTCGATTGGGTAATCTTGTATACGCTTATTTTCATTGCACTGCAGTTTTACCGTACATAATAATCTTGGCGATCTAGTACGGCTAAATGACATTAAAACGCAGTTTTACCGTACATATTCGATTGGGTAATCTTGTATACGCTTATTTTCATTGCACCGCAGTTTTACCGTACATAATAATCTTGGCGATCTAGTACGGCTAAATGACATTAAAACGCAGTTTTGCCGTACATATTCGATTGGGTAATCTTGTATACGCTTATTTTCATTGCACTTCAGTTTTACCGTACATAATAATCTTGGCGATCTAGTACGACTAAATGATATTAAAACGCAGTTTTGCCGTACATATTCGATTGGGAAATCTTGTATACCCTTATTTTCATTGCACTGCAGTTTTACCGTACATAATAATCTTGGCGATCTAGTACGGCTAAATGACATTAAAACGCAGTTTTGCCGTACATATTCGATTGGGTAATCTTGTATACGCTTATTTTCATTGCACTGCAGTTTTACCGTACATAATAATCTTGGCGATCTAGTACGGCTAAATGACATTAAAACGCAGTTTTGCCGTACATATTCGATTGGGTAATCTTGTATACGCTTATTTTCATTGCACTGCAGTTTTACCGTACATAATAATCTTGGCGATCTAGTACGGCTAAATGACATTAAAACGCAGTTTTGCCGTACATATTCGATTGGGTAATCTTGTATACGCTTATTTTCATTGCACTGCAGTTTTACCGTACATAATAATCTTGGCGATCTAGTACGGCTAAATGACATTAAAACGCAGTTTTACCGTACATATTCGATTGGGTAATCTTGTATACGCTTATTTTCATTGCACCGCAGTTTTACCGTACATAATAATCTTGGCGATCTAGTACGGCTAAATGACATTAAAACGCAGTTTTGCCGTACATATTCGATTGGGTAATCTTGTATACGCTTATTTTCATTGCACTTCAGTTTTACCGTACATAATAATCTTGGCGATCTAGTACGGCTAAATGACATTAAAACGCAGTTTTGCCGTACATATTCGATTGGGTAATCTTGTATACCCTTATTTTCATTGCACTGCAGTTTTACCGTACATAATAATCTTGGCGATCTAGTACGGCTAAATGACATTAAAACGCAGTTTTGCCGTACATATTCGATTGGGTAATCTTGTATACGCTTATTTTCATTGCACTGCAGTTTTACCGTACATAATAATCTTGGCGATCTAGTACGGCTAAATGACATTAAAACGCAGTTTTGCCGTACATATTCGATTGGGTAATCTTGTATACGCTTATTTTCATTGCACTGCAGTTTTACCGTACATAATAATCTTGGCGATCTAGTACGGCTAAATGACATTAAAACGCAGTTTTACCGTACATATTCGATTGGGTAATCTTGTATACGCTTATTTTCATTGCACCGCAGTTTTACCGTACATAATAATCTTGGCGATCTAGTACGGCTAAATGACATTAAAACGCAGTTTTGCCGTACATATTCGATTGGGTAATCTTGTATACGCTTATTTTCATTGCACTTCAGTTTTACCGTACATAATAATCTTGGCGATCTAGTACGACTAAATGATATTAAAACGCAGTTTTGCCGTACATATTCGATTGGGAAATCTTGTATACCCTTATTTTCATTGCACTGCAGTTTTACCGTACATAATAATCTTGGCGATCTAGTACGGCTAAATGACATTAAAACGCAGTTTTGCCGTACATATTCGATTGGGTAATCTTGTATACGCTTATTTTCATTGCACTGCAGTTTTACCGTACATAATAATCTTGGCGATCTAGTACGGCTAAATGACATTAAAACGCAGTTTTGCCGTACATATTCGATTGGGTAATCTTGTATACCCTTATTTTCATTGCACTGCAGTTTTACCGTACATAATAATCTTGGCGATCTAGTACGGCTAAATGACATTAAAACGCAGTTTTGCCGTACATATTCGATTGGGTAATCTTGTATACCCTTATTTTCATTGCACTGCAGTTTTACCGTACATAATAATCTTGGCGATTTAGTACGGCTAAATGTCATTAAAACGCAGTTTTGCCGTACATATTCGATTGGGTAATCTTGTATACGCTTATTTTCATTGCACTGCAGTTTTACCGTACATAATAATCTTGGCGATCTAGTACGGCTAAATGACATTAAAACGCAGTTTTGCCGTACATATTCGATTGGGTAATCTTGTATACGGTTATTTTCATTGCACTGCAGTTCTACCGTACATAATAATCTTGGCGATCTAGTACGGCTAAATGACATTACAACGCAGTTTTGTCGTACATATTCGATTGGGTAATCTTGTATACGCTTATTTTCATTGCACTGCAGTTTTACCGTACATAATAATCTTGGCGATCTATTACGGCTAAATGACATTAAAACGCAGTTTTGCCGTACATATTCGATTGGGTAATCTTGTATACGCTTATTTTCATTGCACTGCAGTTTTACCGTACATAATAATCTTGGCGATCTAGTACGGCTAAATGACATTAAAACGCAGTTTTGCCGTACATATTCGATTGGGTAATCTTGTATACCCTTATTTTCATTGCACTGCAGTTTTACCGTACATAATAATCTTGGCGATCTAGTACGGCTAAATGACATTCAAACGCAGTTTTGCCGTACATATTCGATTGGGTAATCTTGTATACGCTTATTTTCATTGCACTGCAGTTTTACCGTACATAATAATCTTGGCGATCTAGTACGGCTAAATGACATTAAAACGCAGTTTTGCCGTACATATTCGATTGGGTAATCTTGTATACCCTTATTTTCATTGCACTGCAGTTTTACCGTACATAATAATCTTGGCGATCTAGTACGGCTAAATGACATTAAAACGTAGTTTTGCCGTACATATTCGATTGGGTAATCTTGTATACGCTTATTTTCATTGCACTGCAGTTTTACCGTACATAATAATCTTATCGATCTAGTACGGCTAAATGACATTAAAACGCAGTTTTGCCGTACATATTCGATTGGGTAATCTTGTATACGCTTATTTTCATTGCACTGCAGTTTTACCGTACATAATAATCTTGGCGATCTAGTACGGCTAAATGACATTAAAACGCAGTTTTGCCGTACATATTCGATTGGGTAATCTTGTATACCCTTATTTTCATTGCACTGCAGTTTTACCGTACATAATAATCTTGGCGATCTAGTACGGCTAAATGACATTAAAACGCAGTTTTGCCGTACATATTCGATTGGGTAATCTTGTATACGGTTATTTTCATTGCACTGCAGTTTTACCGTACATAATAATCTTGGCGATCTAGTACGGCTAAATGACATTAAAACGCAGTTTTGCCGTACATATTCGATTGGGAAATCTTGTATACCCTTATTGTCATTGCACTGCAGTTTTACCGTACATAATAATCTTGGCGATCTAGTACGGCTAAATGACATTAAAACGCAGTTTTGCCGTACATATTCGATTGGGTAATCTTGTATACGCTTATTTTCATTGCACTGCAGTTTTACCGTACATAATAATCTTGGCGATCTAGTACGGCTAAATGACATTAAAACGCAGTTTTGCCGTACATATTCGATTGGGTAATCTTGTATAACCTTATTTTCATTGCACTGCAGTTTTACCGTACATAATAATCTTGGCGATCTAGTACGGCTAAATGACATTAAAACGCAGTTTTGCCGTACATATTCGATTGGGTAATCTTGTATACGCTTATTTTCATTGCACTGCAGTTTTACCGTACATAATAATCTTGGCGATCTAGTACGGCTAAATGACATTAAAACGCAGTTTTGCCGTACATATTCGATTGGGTAATCTTGTATACGCTTATTTTCATTGCACTGCAGTTTTACCGTACATAATAATCTTGGCGATCTAGTACGGCTAAATGACATTAAAACGCAGTTTTGCCGTACATATTCGATTGGGTAATCTTGTATACGGTTATTTTCATTGCACTGCAGTTCTACCGTACATAATAATCTTGGCGATCTAGTACGGCTAAATGACATTAAAACGCAGTTTTGTCGTACATATTCGATTGGGTAATCTTGTATACGCTTATTTTCATTGCACTGCAGTTTTACCGTACATAATAATCTTGGCGATCTATTACGGCTAAATGACATTAAAACGCAGTTTTGCCGTACATATTCGATTGGGTAATCTTGTATACGCTTATTTTCATTGCACTGCAGTTTTACCGTACATAATAATCTTGGCGATCTAGTACGGCTAAATGACATTAAAACGCAGTTTTGCCGTACATATTCGATTGGGTAATCTTGTATACCCTTATTTTCATTGCACTGCAGTTTTACCGTACATAATAATCTTGGCGATCTAGTACGGCTAAATGACATTCAAACGCAGTTTTGCCGTACATATTCGATTGGGTAATCTTGTATACGCTTATTTTCATTGCACTGCAGTTTTACCGTACATAATAATCTTGGCGATCTAGTACGGCTAAATGACATTAAAACGCAGTTTTGCCGTACATATTCGATTGGGTAATCTTGTATACCCTTATTTTCATTGCACTGCAGTTTTACCGTACATAATAATCTTGGCGATCTAGTACGGCTAAATGACATTAAAACGTAGTTTTGCCGTACATATTCGATTGGGTAATCTTGTATACGCTTATTTTCATTGCACTGCAGTTTTACCGTACATAATAATCTTATCGATCTAGTACGGCTAAATGACATTAAAACGCAGTTTTGCCGTACATATTCGATTGGGTAATCTTGTATACGCTTATTTTCATTGCACTGCAGTTTTACCGTACATAATAATCTTGGCGATCTAGTACGGCTAAATGACATTAAAACGCAGTTTTGCCGTACATATTCGATTGGGTAATCTTGTATACCCTTATTTTCATTGCACTGCAGTTTTACCGTACATAATAATCTTGGCGATCTAGTACGGCTAAATGACATTAAAACGCAGTTTTGCCGTACATATTCGATTGGGTAATCTTGTATAACCTTATTTTCATTGCACTGCAGTTTTACCGTACATAATAATCTTGGCGATCTAGTACGGCTAAATGACATTAAAACGCAGTTTTGCCGTACATATTCGATTGGGTAATCTTGTATACGCTTATTTTCATTGCACTGCAGTTTTACCGTACATAATAATCTTGGCGATCTAGTACGGCTAAATGACATTAAAACGCAGTTTTGCCGTACATATTCGATTGGGTAATCTTGTATACGCTTATTTTCATTGCACTGCAGTTTTACCGTACATAATAATCTTGGCGATCTAGTACGGCTAAATGACATTAAAACGCAGTTTTGCCGTACATATTCGATTGGGTAATCTTGTATACCCTTATTTTCATTGCACTGCAGTTTTACCGTACATAATAATCTTGGCGATCTAGTACGGCTAAATGACATTAAAACGCAGTTTTGCCGTACATATTCGATTGGGTAATCTTGTATACGCTTATTTTCATTGCACTGCAGTTTTACCGTACATAATAATCTTGGCGATCTAGTACGGCTAAATGACATTAAAACGCAGTTTTGCCGTACATATTCGATTGGGTAATCTTGTATACGCTTATTTTCATTGCACTTCAGTTTTACCGTACATAATAATCTTGGCGATCTAGTACGGCTAAATGACATTAAAACGCAGTTTTGCCGTACATATTCGATTGGGTAATCTTGTATACGCTTATTTTCATTGCACTGCAGGTTTACCGTACATAATAATCTTGGCGATCTAGTACGGCTAAATGACATTAAAACGCAGTTTTGCCGTACATATTCGATTGGGTAATCTTGTATACCCTTATTTTCATTGCACTGCAGTTTTACCGTACATAATAATCTTGGCGATCTAGTACGGCTAAATGACATTAAAACGCAGTTTTGCCGTACATATTCGATTGGGTAATCTTGTATACGCTTATTTTCATTGCACTGCAGTTTTACCGTACATAATAATCTTGGCGATCTAGTACGGCTAAATGACATTAAAACGCAGTTTTGCCGTACATATTCGATTGGGTAATCTTGTATACGCTTATTTTCATTGCACTGCAGTTTTACCGTACATAATAATCTTGGCGATCTAGTACGGCTAAATGACATTAAAACGCAGTTTTGCCGTACATATTCGATTGGGTAATCTTGTATACGCTTATTTTCATTGCACTGCAGTTTTACCGTACATAATAATCTTGACGATCTAGTACGGCTAAATGACATTAAAACGCAGTTTTGCCGTACATATTCGATTGGGTAATCTTGTATACGCTTATTTTCATTGCACTGCAGTTTTACCGTACGTAATAATCTTGGCGATCTAGTACGGCTAAATGACATTAAAACGCAGTTTTGCCGTACTCGTCTGAACGTTCTTGTATGGCTATTTGTCATTACAACGCAGATTTGCCTAACATTATCGTCTGGGCGATCTTGAACGGCTAATTGTCATTACAACTCAGTTTTGCCGTACATACTCTTCTTGGCGGTCTTGTATGGCATCCTCTCATTACATCACAGTTTGGTCGTATATAATTGTCTGTGCGATTTTGTGTGCTAATTGTCATTACAAATCTTGTTATTTTGCTGTATGAAACCGTCTGGGAGACCTTCTATTTCAATTTTATTTACAATTCAGTTATATTTCAATACAGTTCAAATAATATGGTCTATGGTCTTCTGGTGGTAATCTAATTACCACGCCCCACTATACACTGATCATTGTTGTCTGGCTAGTGTAGCGCTGTCTTACTGCTTTGGTGTTCCTAATGTTTGTATATTTCCTATAAATAAAACACTCAAAACTAATGGCAATTTCGATCTATGAGTAACACCCATAAAAATCCAGATCATATAGCCTGAAAGATTTTCCAGGATTAGTATCCAGGATGAATGAATCTCCTGGATTTGAAATTTTCGAGATCATTTACTCTAGTAATTAGACTTTTTAGATCCATCTTTTTAATAATAAATCCATATCGTTATATGCAACAATGAGGGTTCTTACTTTGTCAGGAGCATTTTAATATATATTTGATTCTACGTTTCTAATTATACTCATTTTTTTAACCTTTCAGATTAAATTATAGATACTTTTTCTTTTTTTACCAAGGTATATAAGATTGTATAATGCATAGATATTAAATTTGTAGTTCAATAATCATGGTGTCCTTTCTCCAATTCGTTTTTTACAGTTTAATTTGATAATTCCAGAAGGAAAAACGTAGAGAGTCAACTGTTCATATGGCCTATAACTTTGCAACTGACAATATATAAAGCCTTTTTTGCAATATATATATTTTTTTCAGTTACGTTAACCGTATGAACCGCATGCTTTGGTTGGTGTTATTAACCACCATGAATACATCTTGTGTAATGCTCACCGTGACTAGCTACAGAATCAGCGTGGTAAGTTAACCTGTTTATTGTAAAGCTACAAAGAGTATTTCGTATATATGAGCATACTAAAAGTTCTAAAGCATTAATTTTTATTATAAAAATTATAATACAGAAAATAAATCGACTAAATTTGTTAAAAATTGCATATTATCATATTCTCCCATTATTATAAATCCATACTTATAAATTCTATATACTATATCCGTACTATATTACCTCCATACTATAAAACTTCTTAACCATAAAAACGTTGTATCTAAATACTTATATACATTTCGAGTGAAAAGCAATCATCTTCAGAAGATCTAGCTATTAATAATAGCTAGTAATTCACTAGTTAATTGCAGTAGTTTCCTTTGAAGATGGTTGCTTTACAATCGAAATGTACATCAGTACTTAAATAAAAAGTTTTTTTAGTTATTGATCAAAATTATCCTTTGTTTCAAATGTTTAAATACCCTTAATGTACATTTCGCTAACACTGATAGCATCATCAGAAGGTTATAAATATACTTATTGTATATTGAGTATAATTGTAGCCTTTTGATGATGCTAACAGTACAACAAAATGTACATCAAGGGTATTTAAATATTTGTAGCAAGGATAGTTGTTTATTTATTATAAAAACGCCACTGCGCTCTGTATAAATATGTGAAAACGTTTTTGTGGATTTTTATGTGTACTAAAACATTACACCACAGCTACTCCAAGTAATTATAATATTAGTAATTAATTGCTTTTGTTGATAATGTTATAATTCACAATAATTTTATAACTTTCGTTATATTTTCTTTGTCACAACGTGTTTTCTTGTTTACTTGAAAAATTAGGCTGATCTAATGTGTATGGCTATTGGCTATTGGCTATTGATCATTGTACTGACCAAAATAGTTTAATCAAATGATAGACACAGAGAGTGTATTCAGCCTGTGGTATTTGAAAGTAAAACAAATTACTGGAATATCGCTGACCGCTGATATAAAGGGGATGTTTTTTCGAAAGTATGTAATAGCAAAACGTCCCACAAATATCTTTATACACTCAAATAATTTTCAGATTTTTATCTTATTTTGTTAAAGAAGAATAAATTAATGAGACAAAATATTAAATATAATTTGGAAATAATGCAATGTAAATTAAATAAATGTAATACTTTAACATATATTCATAATAAGAACATGTTAGATCTTTGAAGATATATTTTTTTAAAAATAAAAGCAATGGAGTTTATAGTGAGTTTTAATCAAAGAAACCATAAAGTAGACCACGATAGGGTGGTTCCAAAAGTTGTGATGTTTGGCATATTAATGTTTGTAAGGTAAACGCTTGTCCACACCAGAACTCAGAATTAATTAGGAATAATGAAAACAAGCATATTTTAATCCGGGAAATACATAGACTATAATATTGGTAGCCCTTTCGTGAGGGATAACTCTGTCACTTTCTCACTTTTACCAATAGAATAATTTCTTAGAGGGTACTTTTACACTTTGTTTGAAAATATAGCCTACATATAATTAATGTAGTCTTAAAATCTTGAATTTTGTAGTTTATTACATTCGGCGAAACCTAATTAATGACTTTAAACATTAGTGATTAAATCATTAATGATTTAAACGACTAATAAAAATTAGTTTATGACTGTCCGAACTTTAAATTTTGTAAATTTGTACAAACTTAATGAGGCAAAACGTTTTCCATCGCTATGTGGCGATCTTCATCAGTATCTTCTTCCTGGAGTTGTTAGGTTGGGCGGTTTCCATAACCGTCACCGCTTAACCTAACTCCAAGCAGAAGACACTGATGAAGATGCCCACATAACAATCGAAAACGTTCTGTCTCAGTAAGTACAAATTTACAAAATTTAAAGTTCGGATAGTCAAAAACTAATGTTAAAGTCATTAAATAATGTCCTGTATTGCGTGAACTTTTTTTTCATTTTTACAGACAAAATAAAACTAAATTTAGAACAATAACCTTATATCAGATCGTTGATACAATATATACGCCAACATTCTCTAACTTTAAATCTTTGTATCATACAGGTAAATTGTAGATGCCAACAATGAAAATATTCAAATATTTTTTAAAAAGTACAATAAATCATACCAGGGGTTTTGGTACATGTTAAGTCTTCAATAATAATATTTGAGTGTATAAGTGTAGTATTTAAGTGCTATAAAATATCGTCACCATTAAGTTGCACTGTCATTTGTAAATGTGCGGTATTTATTAGACTTTGAATTGAAAGGTATTTTGTATTTTTAACCCAACAACCCAGTTTGTTATTAAAATGTTACCTCTTTAAGGGACATCAGTTTTCTACTTTTTTAAAATAATTATTGGTTATATTATTCAATCCTTTTAACATCCAGAGATTTTACTCACCCAATATACCCAACAAACACTCAAGATTTACAAAATGTGATTTCTTGTTCTAAGTTGGAAATATAATATGTTTTATTTTTTTATTAATAATAAAATTTATTTAAATGAATTTTATAAAATAAATGGACTTAAACTATATACCGATTTAAAATTATAGAAACCATTTTATGGCATATTTAGTGTCGGACAAAAATAGTAAAATGCCAATCTACCCAGTAAGTATAATAATATTGCTTGCACCCAGCCATAATATTAGAGCATTATCGAGATTAAACAAACATGACTCTACAACCAGTGTCTTGCTTAGAGGTATGATATTTCTTTGTACTTTGGATATTTTGTAAATTTATATTACAAATAATTGTTAAAAAAAAATTATTTTATTACATTTACATCGTAAAATTACCTGAAACGAACCTCCTTACCTCAAGTATGGGTTATTATGGTGTCAACGTAGGTCTTTATTTATTTGCATTTACTATAATGTAATTTCAACAAAATTAAGTATGGTTTGACAGCCATTAGATTGGCTAATTGAAAAGACCTAAAATTGTTATTTATTTATCAAAAATGGACAGTTTTAGAAATATTTTAAAGTTATTTTTATGATTAATTTATTGATCTAAGGATTTAAAAAATAATAATAATAAATTATAACATAACTGAATTATTTAAAATTGTAATGATTTTGTAAGTTTCTGTACTCAAACAAATAAACATCAAGGTATTTACGTGTTACGTAGGAAAATATTACACAGCGCATTGCGGTGATTAGGTTAGGTAAGGGGATCATAAATATGTTACTTTAATTGCTGTTCCGGGTTTAATATGTTTTTATATTTCAGTGGTCAAGTTTTTGCATCACGGTCCGGAACTTTGACCAGAAGCCGCCACTCTGTCGCAACATAATCCGCAAACAGTGTTGAGGCAACACTCTCCCGACATTACTTTTCCGTTTTACCGGTATTTTTTTCCAAAAGTAAGGCCCATCGGGTATCGTCCGATTCATAATGTAACAGAAAAAGTAATAGTAACATATTTATGATAACCTAACCTAACCTAACCTAACCTAACCTAACCACCACAGCTCTCGGTATAATAGTGACCTCCGTATAATATGTAAGAAACAACATCAAAATATATTAATTATGTTCATATATTTTTCCAATGCTTTAACTTATATTTCTTGATTATTTTTTAATAAAAAAACCTTTTCCCTTAATTTTTCCTATAAAATTATCTTTTAAGTAACTAGTTATTTTTTAATTAAGATTTATTCTATTTATTTAAATTCCTAATAATATTTGTATCTTAAAATATTATTCCTTGCAATTCTTAGACCCTATAAGCCTATGTTTACTTACATAATTACGTATCCTGATGCTTATTTGTGAAATACGAGTATATTTCAAATTATCCTTTACTATTGCATAAAATACTCGTCTAAATTTAGTATACTGTATTTGTTTCATAAATTTTCGTTAATTGAAGATGACTTAGCTATTGATTGAAACTATTTCTCTATTTTGTGTTATTTTACTTTGTCTTTGAAATTAAACAAATTTAAAACATTTGAGACAGAATTTACCTAATTTATTATAAAAATTGAGCTTTATTTTAGCTTTTTTCTACTTACTTATTTCATGAAATTAAAAGTATCTTGCGAATTGAAAATATCCATTTTACATATTACAATAAATTAACAAAATGAGTAAAGTTATAACATAATGTTTATGTTTATAAAATTTTATCTTCATTATTATCAAAAAAAAATTAATTAAAAGAATTTACTAAAATTTAATGATTAAATTTGATATAAAAATGATTTGCAATAATTCGCACTGTCTTCTTCCTCTTTCCTTGGTTCCCATATCTCTTTGGTATTGGACAATTTCTTATGGCTTCCTTGAGTTCTCAGACAACTATTTCAAGTCGTTAATTAAGAATTTACATGAGTTGATTTTGCAGTACCTATCACAGATTTAAGATTTATAACGGAGGTTATAAGTTGACGATAGAAGATTTTTGTAGTTAACCATCTTGACCTCCTACATTAGGAATTTCAGGAAGTGTTAAAATTTTATTTTTTGCTACTCCTTAATTCTGATTTTGTTCTGGTTTATATACGCCTACAACCACCCCACTCTCCCCACACTTCAGCTTCTAGCATTTTCATTTGTTCTCTGACCTGTTGTAACGAGATTGTGCGTTTACAGAAAATGTCTTGAACTTCGCCCTTTTACCGCACTTCTTAAATTTATTTGTCTCCTTTTTATTAATTATACATGATTAATCTAATTATTTGTCCTAACGAGCGCTATTGCTTATTTGACACTACCGTCAGTCTACAGAAATTTGAATGATTGTTCTATGTGGCTTTGTTCACAAGTTAGGATTTTTCACTTCTATATTCCTTACTTCCGATTTCATCAGGCGCAGTATCAAATTTACTAATAAATTACATTTTATTTTTGTTTACACAACAACTTGTTCTCTGCACTCTATGCATTATTTTTTACTATACTTCTTGTAAAATAATTAAAAGTTTTAATTTTATTAATTAAATTTTAAGCGAACAATAATTTTGAAATTTGTTTAAATTTCAATGGCAAATTCCCCGTTGTGACACACACACGCGCGTACACACACACACACACACATACATAAACAACACACGCACACGAACACACACACACACACAATTACACGAACATTTTAAGTATGGATTGCTCTTTCAAATTATAGATTTATAGATGACTTCCATTTGTGTTTCAGGACCCTAATTTGAATTTGTCCTCAAGTTTTTTTTAATAATTCTGGTAAATTTGTTTACATTTCAATGGCAAATTCAACGTTGTGACACACACAGGCGCGTGCACACACACACACACACACACACACACACACACACACACACACACACACACACACACACACACACACACACACACACACATACACACACACACACACACACACAGACACACACACACTCACACGAACACACACACACACACGCACCCACACACGAAAACACACACGAACACACACACACACGAACACACACGAATACACACACACACACACACAGACACACACACACACACACACACACACACACACACACATACACACACACACACACACACACACACACACTAACACACACACACACACACATACACAAACCCACACACATACACACACACACACACACACACACACACACACACACACACACACACACACACACACACACACACATACACACACACACACACACACACACATACACACACACACACACACACACAATTAAACGAACATTTTAAGTATGAGTATGGATTGCTCTTTCAAATTAAAGATTTATAGATGCATTCCATTTGTGTTTCAGGACCCTAATTTGAAATCGTCCTCAAGTTTTTCTTATTGCGGTTTATGTCTTGGAGGATTCTTCAGTATACTTCTTCCGTCATGGTTCGCGCAATTAGTTATTAACGCAGTAAGTGGATAGTGATCAAATGACTATATTTTTAAAGTAAATTAATAAATATGCTGTATTAGAAAATAAATATAATAATAAAATTTAAAAAACTAAAAATTATATATTGTATTACATTTGCTATCTATTGGTGGTTTGACAAAATATACTACATATTTGAGAAATATCAATGCAATATTTTATGCATCTGATGGTACTCCATCAGCCAATTTATTACATAGTAAGTTGTTCAATGTGAATATCCCATTAATGTTTTATTTCATATTTTGTTTTAAGATTTGAAATACTATAGCACGGGAATGGGGATAATATTGCCAAAAGTTTAAAGAAATGTTTACTGTTAGTTTTTAAACACAAAATTTTCTAGCCAAGCTTCAAGTAATTTGAATTACTAGCAGAGTACCCGTTCTTCGTACGGGGTTGATGTAAATTTGTATTTGTATTTGGGTTGATATTAGTTTACTGAAATTAAATCCTAATAAATATATCAAACTATAGATTTAAGCCTAACGCTAAGGGAGTTTCCAAAGCTAGTGGGGTGGTGCCCTGGCGGAATTTCTAAATAAGAATAAACTTCCATATAAAATTTCAGGTATTTATTTCTCGTTCCCACGTGTTCGATTTTAGAGGGAAAAATATACCGGCTTAATCATTATTCATTAGCCATTAATGCATTAGGGATACAAAAAAAATAATGAAAACTCTCACTGAGGGAAATAAATAATATTTTTATCAAATTAAATTTGGGTAAACAATTTAGTGCGTAGTAGTAAGAAATACTAAGTCTGCGTATCAACGCCGCGCCGTTCTACGTACACATATATTTAAATATACCTATAAAGTCTCCAGTTACGATAAATCTGGTTGTAATTTTATACTTTACTATATACCTTTGTTAAAATATACCTATAAAGTGTTCAGTCAGGATAGATTTGGTTGTAATTTTAACAACATTACCTAATTACTTCCGTGGAGTAATACTTCGCCTAGATGTTGTTTCACGCAAGGCACTTTCAAGTCACTACGTAGGACTCCCAATTTAGTGTTTGTGGGTGCCTTCGTGATTAACCTTGTTACAGCGTTAAAGCGTTTCTCGTTTCCTTTAAGAAAGCAAGTAAATTTAGATAATCTAATTGTTATCTTCAACCGAGGAAAGGAAATACCAATGGTAATACTCATTAATATTTTTTTAAAAAAACCCTTTCTTAAATTGATTAAAGCCATAATTACAAAAATTGTTTACTTTATACTTTACTTTACTTTATAACTGTATGAAGCAACTGTGGCGTAATGTTTATTTTTAAATAAATAAAACCTCTAAACCACAAATAACATTTATTTAAACTTTATGTACATTTCGATTGCCCAGCAATCATCTTCAGAGGTATTTAAAAAATACAACTCTTTATTTATTTAAAAAAAAAAAAAAAATTTATTTTACTTTAAATGAAAGAAACTTATGTTTATAACTACAAAAATTACCAACTAATTTATGACATTTTTTCTTGTCTTAACACACTTACTATACGAAATGAGTTCTTAGCAACGCTGCAAGTTTATATCAGTTTGGGGACTAAGTTATTCCGTTTTATCACTGGTAAACTAACGTTTTCTACATTTATACTTATATTAGGAATTAGAGGGTAGACACGCACACTCAAAACTTTCAATTTTACAGCGAAATGCGTAAGCGCCAACACTTCTAAGCCTAACTAAATTTCTGATAAACCTAAGTAACAGATGTTTGCCCTCACTATTGAGAGCTATTTAACAATTTTTGTTTTATTTTCGTGCGTAACCATTTCTTCAACACACCTGCAAAAACTGAATTATCTCTTTACATTCTTACCTACTTTCTACTTTTGGTGTGATCGTCACAGTACTCCCTTAATAGTGACATAGTAACGATAACTGACACAATAACAAAAGTTTTGGAAACAAAATTAACCATGTTAAAGGTTGGATCACACCTTGTGATAAATTACATAATATTAAATAATTAGGCAGAACTTAAAACTTGAGTCTATCATAGTATTTTTACAAATTATATAAGAAATCATGATAAGTGGTTTTGAGACATCGACGATGATAGACCTTGTGTCAACAACTAGCTGTATCGTTTTTATATCAAAGTATGAGATTTGATTTAAGAATAATATTTGGTTTTTCAAAGTGTGGGATTAGAAATCCAATGGTTTTAAGATGTACGAATATTGTAAAAATAACAGAGAGAAGTTATTAGGCAATGGTACATTCTTAGTGGAAAATAGAGAGAGAGAGAATTTTTGAAAAAAATATATATAGCGTCGCTTGAATATGGTAAATTGTGGCTAATCAGTTTTGCAGATCCCAGGCAGTGGACTGTAATGAATACAGCTAGTGATAGGTTAGGAATGTTGACATAAAAAGAGCCAAATTCGAAGAAAATTTGATTAATAAATGATTTGAAGAATTTTAATAAGAAGTAATTTGAAGAAAAATTTAATTGTGAGTGAAATTTATAAGAGATATAGTAATGAGTTTACAAATTTGAAGAGATGTAACTATGTAATCATAAAGTTTGAGAAATGAAAAGTTTACAAAGAAGTTAGAATTTCAAAGTAAGTGATAAATGTATGTAATTTTTTTTTAATATAATAATGTAAATTCAATGATTAATAAATAATGTAACAAGTTATGAGATTTAAATTAAAATTAAAAGAACATTTTTTTTAACAAAGTAAATTAACGATAAAGGTAATTAAGTAATTAACGAACATTGTGCAATGGTATAAAGCATAGGTGTCAATTGAAAATGTTTATGAATATAAAAGAAAAGTTGAATATAGGTTTATTTAAAAATTTCATTTTTTGTTTGGAAAGGATATTAAATCCAAGAATTAATATTGTTTATGTTAAGCTTCAAATTAAGTTTGTTCTAATAATAGAATCAAATGGGTTTATGATATGTTTCCCAAAGAAAATAGTTTGATTGTTAACTTAAGAGTTGTTCGTAAATCGTTAAATTTAATAAAAAATAATTAAGAGGAATGTGAAATAACACAATTTTTTTTTCAAAAGGGGGGAAAAATATGTAACACATTTTATATGGTGTTACATATAAAAAAAAAGGAAAATTCAGAAAACGAACGAGAATGTATTCAAAAATGTAACAATAATAAAACTACATCAAAAATTGTGATTTGTGAGAAGTAAATCAAATCTCTGGTTGGTAGTCGCATCTGTAGGAAGAGTTTGAAACTAAGATTAAAGTACCGCACATCGATGCGCGGTAACTAGGACGCTTGCTTGCTACTGATAATTGAACTCCCTCGTAACCAAGATGTAGGGGCAGAAACATGTCTTGTAGTGCGAGGAGCGAACAAGTGTTTTATTTTAATTTTTTAATGTAAAAGCGATAGTTAACTCTCGTAACCAAGATGTAGGAACAGAAACATGTCTTGTATTTGCGAGGAGCGAGGGATGTTTTGTTTTAAATTTTTAATGTAATCGTCATTTTTTTAATTTCTTGTAATCAGAATATAGAGGACAGCGCACGTCACCAAGATGGAACGCTGAGATACTGAAACCTTTTCAAAATCATCACCGAGGGAATATTGTGAGGTTTTTCCAATAGAAGAATGCGATGCTGCACCTTGTTTAACAGCTAAGTGAACAAATTCAAACTTTGGTGAACTATCACAAAATTTAAGTGGTTAAACAGTTTAGTACAAAATTAATAAAGTTTAAATTTTTCAATACGTACATAAATGTAATTTATGCATTATTTGGTGCATTTGTTTTCAGTTTAAATTGTAAGAATTAATTATGAAAAGAGCAAGCAAGCAAACTCGAAAACAGAGTCATTTCAGCCATTGATTTGGAAATATGTAAATTTCCTCATAAGTAAATTGTTAAATGTTCACAAATCAGTAACTAACGTAACGTTTCAGAAATATGTATTTTGCTTTGTAATTTTATAATTTTTTTGCTAAATAAAATATGTTTGATTTATTTTAATTGAAGATTTAAGAGAGGAATTATCTAACGAACCACAAATCCCAAACATCTTAATTTAATAAGCCTTTAAATAATAATTAATTAGGACTCTGCTAGTTTAAACGGTTTACCTTTGTATTTTAAAACATTCAATACTTATTTCACAAGTAACCTAGTTCTAGCAGACAGTAATTTGCCTGAGCTGTGGCGTAGAACTAGAGCCCTGGTAAGTAAAATTAATTATGTTGGTAATTAGCAATAACACATTTCAAATAAAGGTAAAACTTACCCAATATAAAAAGGGCTAAAAACGTTACAATATGCTATCCCTGGGAGTTGGTCGTGGGTTAAACCAATCTGATAGTAGCACACGCTGTCTGTGAGATTCAACTGTGGAATGTCGATTGATACACACTATCTGAAATTGCCGTGCCGCATGAACTGCGGAGATTCTTTAAGTATTCGGAGGGCTTTCGGTCGCCGATATCCTCACGTTCCAAGAGTTGTCTGATTCTTTGCTCCTTGAGCCTAGTGATAAGCGCACACTTCAATTTTGTGTACGGCATATCCTCGTCGTCTTTCTTAATCACGTCACGAGCTATTTGAGCTTAAGGGTTTAACTTCACTCTTAAAACCGGGTCTCTTTCCATGAACGGAATGTATAGCACAGCTTTACAATGGCCTTGTGAATCGTGGCTTGACATTTTAAGTTCTGGAAACAACTCACTGTTCCCCTACTACACTGACACACTGATAATCACTTTGGGAACTAAGCTAGTTATTTCATATTACCAAATACACAATCGTTCACTGCTACACTAACTTTATTTATATTTGTACTTATATTAAGAATAGGAGGGCTATGCAAGCACACTTAAGACTTTCACTTTATACGGGATATTTTAGCGCAACATTTCAAAACCTTACTAAAGAATTTTCTGGTAAGCCCGAGCCTTTTGTTTTCGTCCCGTTCCTAACCCTTTCTTTGGCACACCTGAAAATACTTTACTATGTGCGTTTTTTTTAAATTTTGGAGTGGTCGCCATATCGGAAAATTTTCCACATTTCACAAGTTAAAAAACAAAATACATAAGAAATGTGTTTTATAGGCTAAAAACAGTTGAAAAGAAATACTTACTGGTAATGCATCAGGGCTTCAGTTTTTATTATTACAATAAAGAGTGTTGATAAGGTTAATAAATGTAAGTCATAGAAATAATTAATTTAAAATTAATATAAATATGAAATGATGTTTACTTTTGTAAATGGTTTTGTAGCCAAATTCAATTTAATAAAGGGACATTTTTCATTAAAGTGGTGATTTTGGTTTATAACTTCTTTTACAAATGACATCAGGTTTAATTTCATATTCAGATTGTACTTTTCGACCAAATATTATATAGGGGCCGCGACCTCGTGTTATAAAGGGACGTAGAGCCTGACAGATTAGGAACCATCGATATACTATCACACCTCGAATAACTTAAAAGAATTCTGATCATATATAAAACACTTGCATATTAAAATTTAAAATTGTCGGAAATTTACAACAGTCGGGGGAAAATATCTGAATATTCAAGATTTTAACAACAGATTGATTTTTGGTTTATATAGATTAACTTTATCAACATAAGTATAAAAACTTTCAGTTTATTCCTAGTTAATAATAGCTAAAGCACCAGCTGGAAAAATAAGTCATAAGTATTAACCTAATTTATAAACATATTTTATGTATATAACGAGTTAGTATTACTATATTTACTAATAACGTATTGGGAAATGACATGATTTTCTACAAACAAACAATAGTAAAATTACTTTTAACCGAAATTAAATTAAATTGAATTTGGCTACAAAACTATCCACGGAACAATTAGAAACAGGAATTATTTGCGGAGGTAACAGACAACCAGATGCACCTGCAATGTTAAACTTTCCTCCTCTAAGCAGTCCGCCACGAACTGTCACAACCAAGAGTATTCTCCACCACAATTGTCAGGGGCGTGGATATTCACGCCCACTTTACTAATAGCACCACTAAATACATGTTACACACAAGGAATGTTACAACCAAGAGTATTCTCCACCACAATTGTCAGGGGCGTGGATATTCACGCCCACTTTACTAATAGCACCACTAAATACATGTTACACACAAGGAATGTTACAACCAAGAGTATTCTCCACCACAATTGTCAGGGGCGTGGATATTCACGCCCACTTTACTAATAGCACCACTAAATACATGTTACACACAAGGAATGTTACAACCAAGAGTATTCTCCACCACAATTGTCAGGCGCGTGGATATTCACGCCCACTTTATTAATAACACCACTAACTACATGTTACACACAAGGAATTTTACAAACTTCGAAAATTAAAATGCCTGAATATTTTTGTAACTATTACATTTCTTATGCATCCAGGGAGAAGAATTACGCAGCGCTTTCTACAGCTCAAATTTGGAGGACTTTCCCAAATCGCTCAAACAAGATTTGCTCACTATGGGAGAAATGCTACAAAAACCTCTATGTTTGAAAATTGCAGGAATATACACGTTTCGTTTAGAAACTTTCACAAATGTAAGTCTCTACTACTTCTTACCATCTACTTCAATCTTATCTTTGGGTATTTTAATGATTTTACTATAAATTTAAAACTAGAGCTACAACTTCGTGGATGGTTTGAAGAGCTCTCTGATTGTACTAGAATGAAACTACTTATATCTGTGAAACTTATTTATGCTTCAATGCAGCCCTGTTCGCTAATGCACCTAGTCAAGCAGTGTTACAATACCTTATTAATCCCATCTTGAAAATGCATCAACGCAGGCCTGTTCGCTAATGCACCTAGTCAAGCAGTGTTCCAATACCTTATTAATCCCATCTTGAAAATGCTTCAACGCAGTCCCCCTGTTCACTAATGCACCTAGTCAAGCAGTGTTCCAATACCTTATTAATCCCATCTTGAAAATGCATCAACGCAGGCCTGTTCGCTAATGCACCTAGTCAAGCAGTGTTCCAATGCCTTATTAATCCCATCTTGAAAATGCTTCAACGCAGTCCCCCTGTTCGCTAATACACCTAGTCAAGCAGTGTTCCAAGGCCTTAATAATCCCATCTTGAAGATTACCGGTCAACTTGAATTATCAGTTCTTCGATTGAAGAGAATCTTCGTCCACCAAGGAAAGTCTACATCTCTAGATGAAGCAAAACTGGGTAATTAGGGGAGCATAGCAAGAATACATACCTAATTCATGAATTGTAACCAAGACAAATTTACTTGTGTAAGGATGTGCGTTGTCTCGATGAAATTAATTTATACTCTGCTAAGCAGGTTTTTTTCTCGTATATTTGGCTGTTAGTGTTCCAGAAGGGTGTACAGTTTTGTTCCGGTGAGGCAACTTTTGTTCGGCTAGTGGGAAGTTCA
This sequence comes from Prosapia bicincta, assembly GCA_036971475.1. Taxonomy (NCBI): domain Eukaryota; kingdom Metazoa; phylum Arthropoda; class Insecta; order Hemiptera; family Cercopidae; genus Prosapia; species Prosapia bicincta. The sequence continues at coordinate 126,979,041 of JBAIZL010000004.1, forward strand.
TCTATTAACACAAATTTCAAAAAACTGACAAAAGTAAGACTTATTGTTTATGCTTTCTTTAGTGGTTGTGAATCAACAGGTACTCACTGATATGACTGTTCTTTTGTCTCTGGATTGTATTAATAAACCCAAGTCTTATTTGTAGTCAAATACCAGAGTAAAAATTCTCTAGATTTTCTGAAAGCGGGTCTAGCAATGTTTGGATATTTTCAGTCTGATGGGCGTATTATACACCGTTAGGAGTTGCGGTGTTAACTCGTCTAGCAGATACGTGTCTCATTTCCAACTCTTCACTCTAAAGTTCTATGTCTGTTCAGATGATTTCTCTATCCCTTCAGCAATTTCTTTTTCTTTAAGTCAAATTATAGTCTTAGACCATTTCTTGCATTTTGGAATCATTTCTGAGGTAGAGGTAGATCATTTACCACCACTATGCGAATTGTCTAATCTGTCTCGACAAAGTTTAATGTCATTTGTCCAAATTTTAAGAGTTGAATATTCAGGAAAAGATTGCCATTATATGCTCTGAAAGTATCTAAATTTCTTTTGCTTACATGTCTTTCTTTATGCAGTACTCAATCATTCCTCCAATCTCGGTTTCCTCTATCTTCACAACCACCTCACTGAAGAACAACTTCGTTACGCTGCTTTCTACTCAGAGCACTGACTCACCATGCATTCGTTTGTAAACGATGGCCTTGTATTACACATGAAGTATAATGCTCTGAAGCAAACCTCTTTTGGTGATTCCGAGAACTCTTCAAACTGCTCTAGTACAACAATCTTTGCTTCCGTTAGAATAATAAGGTATGAGCCATTAGAATCTATGCATTTTTTCTAGTGTTAGGATTTGTAATAGTATATCCTTATCTGTTAATGATAATAGAATCAGAAGAGTTATATTTTAAAATATATTTAAATACATGTATTCATAGAAATATCACTAGAAATAAGACTTGATAGAAAACTTTAAAATTATATTGATAGCTAATAAATAACTTGTTCCTACAAAAAGAATAATAAAAAAATTGTTACCTAATTTAAAACTTAAGTTTAAAAGAATTACAATATTGTATTATTAATCATTGTGTTAATAATGATTATTTATTTACCTTTAAGTATGGTTTTAAGTATAGTATTAAAAGGAATAACAAAATATTTTCAAGACAAATATATTCGCTGACGTTTAAGGTTAAGCAAAATTTATAATTACCACGAGGTTTTTAGTTCTTGGGTTGAACAACCGTAAAACTAAATATTTAAATAAGTTTAAGTATGGTATTAAAAGGAATGCTAAAATAAATTCTTGAGTTATATCCAAAACCCATTTTCCTCTTAGACTTTATCTTTCGTGTGGATAAACTTATTTAATTTTTGCATTACTTACTTACTTAAGACACAAGCAGATAGAACGTTCTAACTTTAGGTGTGTGAAACGCTTGTATAGGAGTCAAAGGTATCTTGTTTAAAGCTATAAACAGAATATTTTCAAGACAAATATATTCGCTGACGTTTAAGTTTACGCAAAAATTAAAATATCCAATTACCACGAAGTTTTTAGTTGTTGAGTTAAACGACCGTAAAACTAAATATTTAAATAGTAACGTATAAAAGCCAAAACTATCTTCGCTTTCAGTCAATAACTGGAGTGGTTTCATGCTTTAACTAAAACTGCGTTGCGGTGAGAAACTATGTAATCTTTGAACGATTATTATTTTCTGCTTCTATATAATGATTGCAATATTTATGAAAATGGCCATAAATTCCTAAAAAGGATTTTTCCCAAAAAGTCCTTTATTCTGAAATTTTTTTTTGCACTTGATTTCATAACTTACCTTGTTCTTTATTAACCATAAGCGAAGACAAGCCTTGGAAGGAATTTTACGTTTTGTTCTTTTGTTTTGACAAACACAATCCTTGTAGTTAATAAATTTTCCAGTGGTTTACAAGCCAATACTAGTAGAAACGGTAAATAATTATTACAAGATTAGCTTTAAAACAAAATAAGTAATATTAAATAAATGAACTTGAGTGGATGAATAGAAAGTACACTCAATTTAATTACAATTGAAAACTCTAACAATATATAAATATGTTTAAGAAGAGTGTTTACTATAGTAGGAATTGAATAAACGACACAATTATTATCTTTTAAATTTTAACTGTCAATTGATGATTACTTGTCAGCGTTTGATTTTTAAATATAATTGTTTTTTCATTTTATTATTCAAATCCTTTCTTGTTGTTGCAGGTTCTTCAGGCGACGTACAGTTACTTCAACATACTTTGGTCTTTGCGATTTCCAGATTCATCTTAATCTGAATCGGACAAGTGTACAGATTTTAATAATTTTGTTCATGGAAGTTTAAAATACAATAAATGAAACATTATAACAGAGTATTTGATTTGTATTGTAGCACAGTTTTACCATGTCACTTCATGAATCATTTCAATTTTACAGAGGAACAGAGTTTACCTTTACTAATAGTTTCAATTTTACATCCACAAAAGAACTGGTTTGTACAGTATGAACTTGTAACACTATTTATTATGATAATACATGTTGAATATTGTAGTTATGTGTTTCATATTTAATAGTTAACCTGCAAAGTTATGTGCATTCTGTTTGAATTCATAAGTGGTATGTTTCAAAAATGACACTTTTTAAGAAAAGTGCAAATTAAAATTTCTAGAGTTCTAAATATAAACAAAAGAAAATTATATGCCAACTAATGCTAACCGGCGCACGTTGCTGCACCCGAAATCATACTTTTTTAATAAGAAAAGCAAATCAAACATCTAAATAATTATATTTCATTTAGTGCATTTACTACATTACATTAGACATAATAGTAGGTGATGAAAGATCGAATTTCCAAATTTAATCCAGCAATGGTCTATGATTGCCCTTGTGTCTTCATAATGGAAACTGCGAATGCAAGACACAAAGGTAATTGTAGTCGTTTGAAATCAATGGGTAGATCTGATGAAATCAACGGTATTAATGGAAATAAGACATTTGAACTTGTCCCTTATGATTTCTGCCTGGATCAAATTGAGTGTCAGTTTGTTTGTGGTTTGTCTGGTTTGGCTGACAGCATGGGCGGATTCAAATTTCGTAAGAGAATTATAAACGATCCTTCCTTTAATATCAATATGATTGATCAACTATGACCAGTTTAAAATATTTAATAATGTATTTTTATTTTTACATTATGTTAATAATTATTTTAATTACTTGAGTAACGCTGTATTTTTATTTTTACATTATGTTAATAATTATTTTAATTAATTAAGTAACGCTAGTATGGATATACATTATAACATTAGACTTATGGAAGGCTGTACTCTGAACCATCCTAAGCCTCTGAGGCGGAGCCATGTGAATGGATCTGCACCAAACGTCACACGAACGAACCTGGGATTATGTTAAACAATCCCTCAAAATTTCATTAACTTCTGTTCAGCGGTTTATGCGTTCATAAGACATACACACAACCCACACACACACACACACACACACACAACACACACACACACACACACACACACACACACCTACACACACACACACACACACACACACACACACACACACACACACACACACACACACACACACACACACCTACACACACACACACACACACACACACACACACACATACACACACACACACACACACACACACACACACACACACACACACATATATATATATATATATATTTATTTATTTATATTTATATTTATATTTATATTTATATACGAACAACCCTGGGATTATGTTAAACAATCCCTCCAAACTTCATTAACTTCTGTTCAGCGGTTTAGGCGTTCATAAGACATACACTCACACACACACACACACACACACACACTATATATATATAGTATATATAGTATATATTTATTTACATTTATATTTATATATATATATATGTATAAGTCAGTTTTTGAACCATCCTAAGTCTCTGGAGCAGAGCCCTGTAGAAGCATCACCAAACTTATCCAACAAAAACTATCCTCATAATATGTAAGCATATCTCTCCCTATGATACATACATACTCACATACAAACATCAGTTTTTGAACAATCCTAAGCCTCTGGGGCGGAGCCCCGTGAATAGATCTGAATGAAACTGCTTTCGAACCATCCTGAGAAGAAAATAATAAATCTCTCCAAACTTCATTACCTTCTGTTCTGCTCTTTAGACGTCCATAATATACATACATACACACATATTTACATACATCGTATTTTTAAAAATCCTAAGCCTCTGGGGCGTTGCACGTGTAATGGATCTACACCAAACTTCACACAAAACATTCTGAGAATATGTCGAACAATCCCTCTAAATTTCATTAACTTCTGTTGAGCGGTATAGGCGCTTATATGTTGCATACTTACACAGATACATATATACATCGGTTTTTGAACCAACCTAAGCCTCTGGGGCGGAGCCCTGTAGATGGATTTACACCAAACTTTACAAAAATCATCCTGAGAATATGTTAAGAAACCCTCCAAATCTTAGCAACTTCTGTTCAGTGGTTAAGGCGTCTATACCACACATACATACATACACACAAACATTCATTTTTGCATACGTATATACGAGTAGATAGACTAGCGTTACCCGGATCACGTTGCTGCTCCCGAAATTATAATTTTTTCAATAAGAAAAACAAATCAAACATCACAGAGGAGACAAAAGTGACTTACTAACGCGTTATTGATGTATACGAAGAAACATCTTAATCAAAACGTGCCTAAGGTTTTCGATATTATAGACACACGAACAACGACTGAGAAGAGGTAGCTGTCTTACTGAATCGTCACGTACATGCGTACAAACAAACATCCACGGCGAAGTAAGGTGTGAATTGCATAGCTTTATGATAAAGTAGACAACAAACATCCACGGCGAAGTAAGGTGTGAATTGCAAAGCTTTATGATAAAGTGGACAACAAACATCCACGGCGAAGTAAGGTGTGAATTGCAAAGCTTTATGATAAAGTAGACAACAAACATCCACGGCGAAGTAAGGTGTGAATTGCAAAGCTTTATGATAAAGTAAAGAACAAACATCCACGGCGAAGTAAGGTGTGAATTGCAAAGCTTTATGATAAAGTGGACAACAAACATCCATGGCGAAGTAAGGTGTGAATTGCAAAGCTTTATGATAAAGTGGACAACAAACATCCACGGCGAAGTAAGGTGTGAATTGCAAAGCTTTATGATAAAGTTGACAACAAATATCCATGGCGAAGTAAGGTGTGAATTGCTAAGCTTTATCATAAAGTGGACAACGAACATCCATGGCGAAGTAAGGTGTGAATTACAAAGCTTTATGGTAATGTAGACAACAAACATCCACGGCGAAGTAAGGTGTGAATTGAAAAGCTTTATGATAACGTAGACAACAAACATCCATGGCGAAGTAAGGTGTGAATTGCAAAGCTTTATGATAAAGTAGGGTGGTAGTAGATTGCTTATGTGTAACTTTCAAGTAAACAGCAAAACATACATGGAGAGGGTGGGAATAGACTGCTTATGTGTAACTTTCAAGTAAACAGCAAAACATACATGGAGAGGGTGGGAGTAGATTGCTTACGTGTAACTTTCAAGTAAACAGCAAAACACACATGGAGAGGGTGGGAGTAGATTGCTTATGCGTAACGTTCAAGTAAACGACCAAAAAATACATGGAAATGGTGGTAGTAGATTGCTTACGTGTAACTTTCAAGTAAACAGCAAAACGTACATGGAGAGGGTGGTAGTAGATTGCTTACGTGTAACTTTCAAGTAAACAGCAAAACATACATGGAGAGGGTGGTAGTAGATTGCTTACTTGTAACTTTCAAGTAAACAGCAAAACATACATGGAGAGGGTGGGAATAGACTGCTTATGTGTGACGTTAAAGTTGACGACTAATCATACATGGAAATGGTGGTAGTAGGTTGCTTATGTAGAATATTAAACTAGACAACAAACAACCGAGGCGAAGAAAGGAATAATTTGCTCACAATACTTACACGTTAAAGTAGACAAACATCCATGACGAAGATAGAAGTAATTTGCCTACGCTTGACGTTAAAATAGACAAATAAATATTCACGGCTAATATAGGAGTAATTTGCTTACGTATTACGTTAAAGTAGGCAACAAACATCCACAGCGAATACCGGAGTATTTTGGTAACATGTTACATTAAAGAAGACAAACTGACATCCACAGCGAAAATAGGAGTAATTTGATAACGTATTACTTTAAAGTAGACATATAATAATATACGTAGTTGAATAATAAACAACTACAAATTTTATGTTAATTTTTATATATTACTCTACAGTTTCAGAAATGATTTACATCTTCAGTAAGACAAAGTTAATATTACGTGCATATGCAGTTACATTTTTCAGCTTGAGTGGCAGTTAATTATAAATTTTATTTTCATTTATCACATAGTTGGCCCTAAAAAAAAATAATAACTTTAAAAAATAACATCAATAATTCTATCTCGGTTTTACTAATATTAATGATAAATATATTATTGTTATTTTTTTTGACTAGAAATATTAAAATTAACGAAATTTACAACACAAAAAGATATATTTTAAAATATGACATCGATTTGTTGAAATATCGTACTCCAAAAAACACTTTTTATCATTGCTACTTACATTATAATTTGCTCATTGTGTCTTACAGCTTGCTTTGCTAATGACTAGAAATTTCTGTACACCTGTTGCATATCTGCTGCCCTTGAAGGCGTTCCTCAGCCAATAATAAAGCTGTTTCCTCCATCTTTCTGATCGATTGTGACAGAATTTCAATTTCACATAAAACATTTATAATAGATAAGAACTCAAGAGAAAACAAAGAGAAGCAAACCAACCCAGTAAGAACAGCAGGTACTAGTCCAATAGATTAAGCAACGAGATACCTTGGGAGAGTATTTATGGAGAATGGAAACTAACATGAAAATGGAAGCGATATACTATTAATATTCTATTTGCTGTTCATTATTTGATCAATTCCATAAAAGAAAGGAGTAACAAACTTAGACAGTGTAGATATTGCAAGAGATATTGCCGTGAAGTATACAACCCGTTTAGATTTTCTCAAGTAATTGTTTTTAATTGTATCTGTATTTTCTACTACTGTAGTTTCACAGATATACAACCCTTCTTTCATTGTCTTGCAAACATAGCAATAATTGTTCCTTTGATACACACCAATCACGACGCATGCCATGACTACCACACCGATGAAGATGTCGCACAAAGCATCGACTAAATCGTCCATGATGGTTGAAGATAATGCTTACTGTCAACATGTAAGCGATGATCCAAAAGGCAATCATAGTGAGTATGTGTGGAAAGTTTATCTCAAACATGAATTTTTTGATACGTAAACCAAATACTAAGATCACTAGTTCAAAATATTTTGCTTTATTGCTTTCATTATTTCCCGACATTTTAACTGTAAAAAAAGGTTACAAATTGAAATAAATACTACGAATTATGTTTTGTTTAGGTAGAATGAAATCCTATTTTATTATAAAATTTATAAATAATACATTAAAATCTGTTCCAATAACAAAAATAAATTTAAAATGTAACATTATAACTAAATTTTTCATTTTCAAAAAATATTAACTAACGACAATTCACAAAGTTGTACACTGTAATGTGTAAAACTTCTGCGTCTAGCTACATTCTTTTGTTCTGCCATATTCACCATAACCAGATGAATTTTCTTGAAATTATGATTTTTACATTAAAACAAAACTAGTAAAACATAATTAAATTTAGCTTCTGAAACTAAAAATAACAAATACCGTACTACTATTTCATTATTGTTTTTGCTACAATTGATTTATTAAAAGACTGTGGATACACACACACTGCAACGGACCGGGCCACCACCTACGCCGCGGCGCCGTCAACCCTACCGTTGACCAGCACGCGCGCGCAAGTCCGACCACCAAACGCCCATTGCAGAGCAAGAATTTTGAAACGAGCCGCTCGCAGCCAAAACCACGAACGCTGTGCACTGCTCGCCAAAATCTGCCAGAGAACAAGTCACTGGACTTAAAAAAGAAAAAACCTAACTTGCTGCGGATTCTACCCTTAACGGGTAAGTCATCCCGGGGGATGGGTTCTTTTGGAAAACATCTAAACGGCGAAATGACCAAATCAGCTGTAGGAGAGTGTAAGAAACTTGTTTAAAATAATACTCAGTTTGTTTGCAAGTTAGTTAAAAAATATTTATTTTTTAATTTTTAAAAAATTTAAAATTTAATATTACAATGCACAGTCTGCAATTTATTTGACTTAAAAATATCCTTTGTGTTGGTTCTTACACAGTTAAGAAACCATACTCTGTTTATTTTAGTTGACATTAAAATTTAAATTAAGAATTTACGATTTTATTTTTCTTTCAATCGGAGTATGCCAAAGCGTAAAACTTTGCTCTACTTGACGGTCAATCTTACTTGCCGAAAATATAACCCTTTACTACCTGAAATTCTTGTTCTTATCTTCAAATTAAAAAATTCTCTTTTCCCTTAAGTGACTTTTTAACAACCCTTTACTGCTTGTCCTAACTTTATTTCAATATCCCAGGTTCTCAACCTTGCAATTTTAATTGTCAATATTTAGTTTTGTTTACTTAACTTTTTACTGAAAATTTAATTGTTACAATTTACAAATATTCGCTTTAACCTTTTGGATTCAAGCAAAGCCTTACTTTTCAACACACTCCGAAAGATCCCTACTTTTCACATTTTGTTCAATTTATTTAAACTTTCTAAACACACTACTTTATTTATGGCCATATTTTACATAGCCATGTAAATGATAAAATTTTTTCTATATCTTTATCAATTTAAAATGAGCATTTTAAAATTCAATTTCTATTTACTTTAGCAGGTAAAGTTTCAATCAATTTTACCAAACAACCTAAAAACAATTTCATAAATTATATCAGATTATATAAAAACCAATTACGAAGTACATACTGAAACAAAAATTACATATAAAACATATAGCCATATCTCCTACAAGATTATCAAAATATTTACTGAACAACAAATCATAATTTATAAAAATTGTTAAATCTTCTGCTGAATAAATTCAAACACCTTCCCAATTGAAATTATAATATTTAAATACATATTTTAATTAAGGAGTTTACTGAAACCTATTTAAAACCTTTTTCAAACATATCTTCACTCATTTACAAAATCTACAAATTTATTTAAATTCACTTAACCCTTTCACTAGAAAATATTTAACCCTTTGGTTACTATTTGATTAACCCTTTTGGCATGAAATTCACATAATGAAATTTATTAATATTTATTAAAACCTAGTTACACCCTTTTGAACTGATCCTTGATCATTTACAAAGAAATTTACAAATTTTAAAATTTATTTAACCCTTTTTATATAAAATAAAAAACCCTTTGGCTACTATTTGATTAACCCTTTCGGCATGAAAATTATAAATACTGAGTTTTGTTTACAACTTATTTAATCATAGTTAAACCCTTTTAATATAAAATATGTAACCCTTTAGTTATCATTTGAATTAACCCTTTCTTCATGAAAATTATACATACTGAAGTTTAATTAAAATTTATTTAAAATTTATCAATGCAATTTCTGAAGGAAATTGATATTTAATACATCTTGAGTAACCTTTGCTAAATGGCTACTAGCCCATTTGCCTTTATTTTATATAATTTATATTTAAACCAATTTGCAAAAATTTCAATTTTCTTTCTAAGTTACCCTACCACCAAGATATTATTTTATATACATATAAATCATGAAATAAACAATATATATACTTATAATTCAAAAAAGAAAACTTATATTAACATATTTTTATGGTTAACTAGACCCACTTACAAATTTAAAATCTCTTGGTTAACTTAACTCTTTTGTTGCACTTTTTAAAATATTCAAAATCTACACATATCAAAATCATAACCCTTTATTTTTACTCAAACCTTGGTTTGATTTAATTTATTTAATACACATATATATAATTTCACCCTTTTCTAAATAAGATCAACAGTTTAATTTAAAAAAGCTTCAATTTGATATAACCCTTGTTTATTTTAAATGAGAACAATTTATGTCAATTTGTTTCATATGGAAAAATGTCGTAATGACTCCTTCCAAATAAATTACCAATTTAGTTTAATTTAATTATATGAAATAACACTCCTGTTTATAGGAGTACCTGAAACTAAAGCATAGCCTTCCAATCAGCTGTTGTAAACAATGGCCTTTTGTCCGCCATCTTGGATATTTACTTTTAGCAAATTATATTTAACTTTATTTCAACACATCTTTTATTTAAATTCTTTACACCTTCATAAGATTTTAACTCTTTAAATACTTTAAAACCCTTTATTTGATTTGTTTATTTAAAACCCTTTCCCTTTACATAAATTCTAACCTAAAATTTCTATTTCCCTTACATTCCTGAAATACAACATAATTTCTGCTTTTATGGCATCGCCATCTTGAAACCCCCACTCTTTAAAACAAAGCCACCAGCATTTACTTATAACATTCAAAGTTTACTGTTAATGGTTTGAAAATTTATTTAAATTTTATAACATTTTCCCAATTAAGAAAAAATTCTTCAAATTAAAATTTTTAATTTGCAAAGGGAAGACAAAAAATAGATCTGACCTGAATCCACACAAAGCACGGCTTGCCTATTTTCTCCCTCTCTTCTCCGTCTCTCCCTTTGTTCTCCAGCGGGGGTGGGGAAGGTCCGGCTTGGCTGTTGCATCGTTCCCACGCCGGTATCCTTGGATGACTTCCCACGCGTTGCCGCCATCTTTGAAATCCTCCATCCCTTTGTGTGTCTGGTACGCTTCAGGTAGATCAGCTCGCATCACCCTTTGCTGGAAAATCTCCCATCTTCTTCCTTCGATGACTTTCGCACCTCTTTTAAATTTTAACAGTTACTAATAAAATTTTAGCTTTAAGCCCTTCTTTTAACACAGTTCTTGGGCATTTTTTAACACAGAAAAGAAATAGAAAAATTTTTTAAAACGTTTATCAAGTTAGTTAAATTTTGTTTAATTTTGTTAGAAATTTAGACTCACTCTTTTAAAACTGTTTGCTAGGTTACACTGTTCACATCGCCTTGTCTTTCTAGTAAGGCTGCAACACACACACTTTAACGACGCTCGCACATAATTTGATGGAAATTTGTGGGGAAACCTCTTTCGCCGCGATCTTGAAATGCGAAAGGGCCCCTCTCACGAAACTACAGCGTCACGACATCTCAACGAAACGAACTTTCCCTAGCCACTCATAGTTTTTGAACTATTAACGGTAACAAAACTACTGTTCATTGTTTTACCGGAGCTACGCCCGACACCGTCCTTACCCTTCGAGAGTCCTGGTTTAGCTGGGGCTTCAGGACGCTTGGCTTGCTCAAACAGGGAAACTCCCCCACCTTGCAGTCCGTTCCCACGAGTTGACAACCAATAGGGATGCTTTATTGATGTCGCCTGATCGGCGCGCGCACTTCTTTTGTACAAGAGCTTAACGGCTCGCAGAATCTATAAACAGATCGATTCAATCCACTTTTTCGATCAAGCCGTATAACTCTTTAAGGGTGCTTCTGATGAAATTTTATTATTCTTTATTTTTGATTTTTCTCGTCTTGCTTTATCTCTGGAAATGTCGATGGTAACTCTAGGTCAATTTTGACCATCTTCCCCTTGCAAACGACCTTAAATTTAAGTTTCTAACCCTTCTTACGGTGGCTCGGTTTGTTTTACTTAAAAGAAATTTAGACTCTTTATGTTTTAAATTTATCTTTTTGCGGCATGTATTCCAAGAGAATATTGCCCGCCGCAACACACATACATATATATATATATATATATATCAAAATCATATAAAACATAAATATTTCATATATTAAAAACAACCAAGGTATTAAAAACAACTAACGTCACTAGGAATGGATAATACAATGACTGTATTATTCATTCCTGATAATGATTGTACGGTTTATCAACGAAAAACTTTAAATAAAAATTAATAATAAACGTTTTTTTAGATACCTTGGTTGTTTTAAATAGTTATGCAAGAAAACATATTATATATTTAAATATATAAATATGTGTGTGTGTGTGTGTGTGTGTGTGTGTGTGTGTGTGTGTGTGTGTGTGTGTGTGTGTGTGTGTGTGTGTGTGTGTGTGTGTGTGTGTGTGTGTGTGTGTGTTGAGACGGCCAAAACCGTCTCAAGGGAAAAGGCTAGCCCAAAATCTTTTCAAACATTGTTATGAAAAAACAGTAAACATTAAAACAAATGCTACGCACAAGGCCGCAAAGAGCGGCCCTACCTGATTATGTGAACAAGCCCGGTCCATAAGGTAGACTTTGTCCACATAAAAGAATGCTAGCATATATGCAATGTTATCCTTTCAAATAGATTAATGAAAAAAGTAATTTTTCCAATCAATAAAAAAATAAAGATTAAATAAATCACATAGGATTAAAAAAAAAGTTCGATACAAATAATCTTAACCAAGGTATAAGAAATAAATTAACTCTTAAGTAAGGTAAAAACCTTGTGGTTGGTTTTTCAAAACAAAGACCAGGTATTTATCCACTGGCAGATCGAGCTCGACATACCACGAGTCGGGTGAGATCATATTTTGACCGTGGTCGGACTGGAGCGTCACAAGGGGGAACGCTTATTTCGGGGGGAAGGAAATTTCTCCACGCAAAGGGTGTGATGTTCAGACCGCGACAGTGTGTGTGTGTGTGTGTGTGTGTGTGTGTGTGTGTGTGTGTGTGTGTGTGTAACCAGATAAATTCGGTAATAATATAGTACCAAGATAAATTGAGTACGAAAGTAATAATATAAGAAGAATAAAATATGAAATTTTGAAAAACCTTACTATTTTTAATAAACAACTTTTTTTGGTAAACCAGTATTTGAAAACCAAAATCTTTTCATTATAATCCATGTTGAAGTTATTTTTCTGGTGCTAAAATATACATAATCATAAAACAATTTTGTTCTAGGTAATTTTATACAATATTGTTTTATTGTCCTTATAGGCCCTATAAAAATAGCAGCAGAAAAAATATAAAATATATAAAATTCGCCCTCCAAAACAGCAGAAATATAAGGATCTAATCGTCTTTAGCTTTTGAAATAAACTTGAATAAAACCTATTTCTATACCTGACGTAACTGTACTGCTATACCTGCAGGAACATTTCTTTGATTCGCCAATCTCCACTACCATTTGCACGTGCAATGCAACGCTAAAATGCACATTCTGTTATAAAAAAAAGAACTAAGCATGAAACGTTTACTTTACGTTTACAAAGTTTACTTACATAATGGGTTTCAAGCACTTTCAAACTCCCACTACCAACCGTATTATTAATTTCTAAACGTCAATGCAGAAGGTGTAATTGCATGCAGTTTATTGTTAATTCATTAACTTACCCGAGAATTGTAGGTAATTTTAGAAGAGAGCCAGAAAGTAAGACACGGTTGCATGGTGGAATAACTTTGGAACTTTACCTCATGTTTCATTAATAATCAAAGCATGCCGTGACAATCTTTTGTATAAAACGTCTTTTATACGATAGTTTTACAAAAATAGTAAGATTGTAAAATTAGTAAGTAGATGTTTTACTCTTTCCGAGATTACCAATGCCTTCCCACCGCTACTGCAATAGCTAAATTCTTAATATTTAAATCCACACTGCACAATGCATTAAATATGAAATCCTTTAACAAACAATTTGTGTAGAATTGAGTTGCATTCAAACAAATGAGTGACAATATATATTTCCTATCTTAAAATCCAACATCGAAGAAATATATTAACTAGTATATAGTAAAATATATATTAACCTTGGCAGAAGAGTTCGCATCTTTAACGAAGTTCTACAAATTTTCTTTTGAGGGATTTAATAGTTGAAAAATCTAGGAAGATGCCTTGATGGGAAACAGGATAATTTCTAGAATGACTGTTCTATTTCCTTTTATAAACGACCGCTTTAAACTTTCAAACACAGCAATTTAAAAACTTTAAATATAACTGCTGTGTTACAAGACTCTAACAGTAAAACATTGAAGAACGAACATGTCCAACTGCCGGACGTAAGGGGAACCAGTGACTTAACAGTACTACAGTGTAGCAAGGCAAACAAACAATTATAAATACAATTTATTCTCTAAATTTAAAGTAAATAAACCAAAATAATAAAATGTTTATTATTTAATGTAACAACGCCTTTATTCAGACAATTATATGATAAACATTATGTAAATTAACAAAGGCAAGTTTTTAAATGAAATTAAACAACAAAATGCACACATCAACAAATAAAATTAAAATTTTCAATAGATAAAGTGTTTATAACAATTTCTATTTATTAAAAGGTTGTGTAGAACCAATATACAAATGGTGGCCATAAAATTGAACTGTCGCTCAAATTCTTTCAAATAATAATCATTTGGTAAGCTAATAATTTTTATACAAATTATATTATATTTTGTTGTTTATTGTATAAACTATTTACCAAGGAGATATGAGTTATGTAAACTCATTGTTCTGCGACTTTAGATTGGACAGTATAAAATGGATAGGAAGTGCTTATAATAAAAATCCTGAAGGGTTATGACAATTTGTGTAAGAAATTCTTAACGGAAAAGATGATGTGGAATTGATTAGATGCTCGGTAGATCAAACTGAGGATCATCTGTGGGTTGAAAATATATAAAACATGGAACGTATTTGCTCGTAAAGAAGCTTTGTTCCCTACAGTCTTATTAATAGCTAATGTGAAACACCACGAGTAATAGCGTGACAATACTAATGCTTTAAGAAAGACAATGGCATATGTAAGCGAATATTAAATGTAATGTAGAACTTCACAAAACTTTATTCTTAACTTTTTGAACACGCATAAGCGTCTATCGATTGGAAAAACTTTCTAGGTCGGCTTAGAACCATATTATGGATTATATATTAGGTTTCCAAGATGCGTTTTCTCTGCGTGCTACAGGTTGCACGACAGCCAGATACTTGTCACGAAATCAAATGGAACCGGATAAATGTTTGACTAAAATAGAACTATTTCCGATCCTAATCTGATAAGATTTTTCACCTCCGGCCAGCGGCACACCCACACAGAATTTTGTTAAGGGGGGAAGGGCATCGAACAGGGGGAGCATTAACTCGGTTGTAATATTCCCCCAAATCAGTCAAGTTAATTAAATGCATACTTTATATTACTTTAGGGTTCCAACTCAATAATTGCAAATTTTTGAGAGAAATTCCGGAAGCTTTTTTATCATTTATAAGAAGTTAAGTGGGACACTTGAACACAAAAAGTGGTGGGAGGAGTTGGCCTTGAAGCAGTAACCTAAGTCAGTTAGATGGCAGCTAACCTAACCCACCCCTATGTGTGTTGAGTGTTAGGGGTGGTTCCTAGGTAAGTTTGGGAGCTGCCCCGGGGGTTGCTCCGGGGGTGGATTCGGGGTTGGGGGTTTTTTTTGGAAAAATTTTGGAAAAATGTGTGTTGCGTGTTAGGGTGGAGATAGAATGTATTTTGGATAGAGGTGTGGGTAGTTTTAAATAATATATCAGATTGCCAAAAAAATGATCGGGTAGATCAAATGACTAAACAACTGTATGTATTATCTTTAAAGTGTATTTTGGATAGATGTGGGGGTGGGTTCACCAGGGGTAGTGTTTAATAATATATCTTAGGTAAAAGTCACCTTGGAGTCGTGATTGAGGTAAAGCCACCTAGGAGCCAGGCCTTAGGTAAAGCTACCATGGAGTCAGACCTTAGCTAAAGCTACCTTGGAGCATGGCCTCATGTAAAGCCATCCCGAAGCCAGCCCTTGAGTAAAGCCACCCTGGAGAAAGGCCTTAGGTAAATTCACACTAGATTCAGGCTTTAAGTGGGGTTGTTTTAATAATATATGAAATTGCCAAAAAAAATTATCGGTCAGATCAAATGACCAACGTTCCCACTAAACAACTGTCTTACGCTAAGTTTAACCGACCAACAATTACTTTAAATTCAAATAGTCAACAGTTTGTGCGGGGAATCGACCTATCACATTGCAGCTGCTCGGTAGGCTTACGCCTTACGGACGCCTCACATGCGGTCTCAGTAAGACGTGTAGGCTTATAAACTATGTTAGGCCAACATGAATGATAGCCCACATACTGTGTTAAACCAATATGCATGTAAGCCTACATACATACTATGCTAAGCCGACATACATTAATCCCTACACGCACCTACTATAAGTCCTACTATGTCGGTAAACCACTGACCAAAGCCTTTATGATCTGAGGCTCACACACACACACACACACACACACACACACACACACACACACACACACACACACACATTTACACCTCTTCTATCAGGTAGAGTCTCAGGCAGGCAACCGTATAGTTCATATGGGAAGTACTATATGGTATAGCCAACAATGCATACCACCATAGTTATGTAAAGACAGCTACCAATGCATAATCTATCACGCCCCCGTAGATGACGGTCAACAAATATTACAATATAATAAAAAAGTCACGCAAATTATATACATACAGTGTTAAGCCAACATTCTTGTTAACCTAAATAAGCTTATATACTATGTTAAGCCTGCATGCAATATATTCTAAACAGCCCTATATACTGTGTTAAACCAATATGCAGGTTAATCTATGTACATCCTGTATTAAGCCAATATTCCACATAGGCCTATATACTATGTTAAACCAGCATGCGTGATAGCCTATATAGTGTGTTGAACAAATATGCGTGTAAAACTACATAAATACTATGCTAAGCCAACATGCATGCTATCCTACATAGGCGTATATACCATGTTAAGCCTACATACATGATAAAGTTATATAGTGTGTTAAACAAATATGTGTGTAAGCCTGCATACATATTATGCTAAGCCGACATACATGATTCCCTACATGGGCCTACAAATTATAATATAACACATTATATCCAACGCATAGTTTAGATAATGGTTATCACGCTGTATCCGACGACTATAAGTTAACACATAGTATCCGATGCATTGTCTGGCTAATCATTAACACATACCATAAGATGAGTAGCTTACCTATAAAATACCACATAATACCCGATACATAGCTTGGCTAATCATTAACACATAGTATCCGATGCATAGCTTGACTATGGGTTATCACATAGTATCCGTTGAGTAGGTTGATTACAAACTAACACATAATATCCATTGCATAGTTTGGCTAATGGTTATCACATATTATCTGAAGCGTAGCTAGCCTAATGGTTAACACATAGTAGCCGATGCATAGCCTGACTAGGGCCAACACATAGTATCCGATGCATAGATTGACTAGGGGTTATCACACAGTATCCGATGAGTAGGTTGACTACAAGTTAACACATAATATCCAATGCATAGCTTGGCGAAAGGTTAACACATAGTATCCGATGAGTAGATTGACTACAAGTTAATACAAAATATCCAATGCATGGCCTGACTATGGGTTAACACATAGTATCCGATGAGTAGATTGACTACAAGTTAACACTAAATATCGGATACATAGCTGGACTAAAAGGTAACCCATAATATCCGATGCGTAGCTTAGCTAATGGTTAACACATAGTATCTGATGCATAGCTAGGCTAATGTGTAACACATAGTAGGCGATGCATAACTTGACTAGGGCTAACACATAGTATCCGATACATAGATTGACTATGCGTTATCACATAGTATCCGATGAGAGGCTTGAATACAAGTTAACACATAATATCCAATGCATAGCTTGGGTAATGCTCAACATATAGTTAGCCTACATTCTGTGTTATGTATGTAAACCCACATACTATGCTAAGCCGGTTAATCATAGGGTACTAGACACAGGTCTATAGTAATGCAAGAGTAACCTTAAGTGTAAGTCACACCCTGACAACAGATACCTAGCCTGACTACAGATACCTAGCCTGACAACAGATACCTAGCCTACCACCGATACATAGCTAGACAACAGATACATAGACTAACAACCGATAAATAGCCTGACAACGAATACATAGCCTTACAACAGATACATAGCCTGACAACCGATACATAGCCTGACAACGGATACACACCCTGACAACGGATACATAGCCTGACAACAGATACATAGCTAGACAACCGATACAAAGCTAGACAACAGATACCTAGCCTGACAACAGATACCTAACCCGGAATCAAAAACATAGCCTGACAACAGAGCTAGATCAAACTACCAACGTTTCAACTAAATAACTGTCTTACGCTAAGTTTAACCGACCAACAATTACGACAGAGTACAAACATCAACTTCTTATTCATCTTTAGCGGCAATACAGGGTGGTAGCGCTCTGGGGGGTATAATTGTGCTCTTGAGCAACCCTTCGGCGCTCATCTCCAATTTCCTACACTCGCCGTTATCGACGACTATCTTAGGGTGTCCAATCGGGTATTTTCCGTACTTACATACCCAAGGGTAGAGCGAACACACGTCGGCGTACTAGATTGTTTCGTCCTGTTTAGCAGCGCAGTAGGTCTTTATATTTCCTGTCCTGCCGCCGAAGAAAGCGTAACGGGGGTTAAGAGGCGCCGTGTTGAGGAAGGGGTGGTTATCGAGGTAATCTAAGGACTTGTCTTTTTTCTTCTGCTGTCTAAATACACACTCTCACATCTCGACGACCTCGTAGCCGGCCTTTGAGAGTTTAGCGTTTTTAGATTTTGTCCTTTCGAAGCGGGCGTCGTGCGTGTCCGCCGGATGATCCTCCAGGGCAGCGTCACGTCCGTTGGGGAAGCACTTGGGACAGCCGTGGAACCAGCAGCCTTGGAATTCGTACACGGTGTTTGTCTCCATGCACAGTCCGTCGACCGTTAGTCCGTCGACCGTTAGTCCGTCGACTTTCATTTTGCGGCGTTACCTCCATGACTTATTCGCAGGTTGCCCTCTGTTTCGAGCCATAGCAACCATTGCAGAGCGATAAACGATTGTTTATCGGCCAGACGGTAGCCAGCTTTCGGAACTATGGCTATGGTGTTTGGTCTCAGAAAGTTTCTTCTAAACGCCAAGTTACAGGCACTAGCGATGGCCACTACCACTAGAAACGGATCAACATTACACTCTTGTAGAAAACAGGTCCTGAATTTCAAGCACGCCTGTGCCAAGATCTCTACGTCCGATAGGCAGTATTCGAATATTTCCTTTTGAAAGTCAAACACGTACTCGTTGCGCACCTCGTCGTCATACCATCGTGAAAACTCTTCGTGATTCTTGTCAAACATAGAATCCGGGAAATAGTACTCTTTGGCCGGGATAGGACCTACATACTTTTCGTTGGCCAGCGTGTTGAACAGGTGCGGAAAATAACGCTTTTTCTTTTCCGGAGGCAGATCGAAGGCTTTAGGCAGTTTAGACAGAGCCATAGGCATGTAGTTGAGAGAGTCGATAAATTTAACGTTATCGAGTTCCATGAGGATGACCTTGGAGCCTCGCGTAATCAGGTCAGGTGCAAATTGGGTCTCTTCTATCACGTACTTTAGGATAAACTGGAAATCAAAGGCCGTTGTGAGCGATTACTATCACTTTTTGTACGCCTTTCGCACTTTTATAAGGTACGCCATGAACCCGTTGACGGGGTCCTCTCTGAACACTCGAGTTCTATCCGTGCACTGTAGGCAAGCGCCGCCGTTCATACACATCCAACAGTATTGCTGGGATACGCACAAGTTGACTCGATGCACACGAGAGTCGTTAATAACTTCGTCTTGTCGAGTTTCGAGATCAAATAAGATGAACAGAACGTTATTTGCTAGCGGGCGACGAGTATCGATTCTCATGTATCACAGATGGCTTGCTGGCATGTAATCCTTACACACTTTACAATAGCTCTCGCCGCACACGTGAGGATTCCTGCTCTTCGTTAGAATGTATCTATTACAGTCTGGACACTTTCTTATAGCCCTGCATACACTTTTGATGTGCGCCTTAAAACAAGCTCTATTTTGAAATTGTCAATTACAGTCGCCGCACAGGATGCCGTCGTCTTCAAGCACACACGGCGGGTACCTCTTGCAAGAGTTGCATAGGGCGGAGCGTCGATGGTGCATGCGATCATTGTAAGGAACGTGGCACAATTCGCAATAGTAACCACATGCGAACGCACCTGTCAAATTTGTAACAACGTTGAAGTGGTTGTCTTGATATAACAAATTTTGCTTGTGCTTTGGGTTCTGAACGTCGCCCTCAAAGTAAATATTACGACCTTTGCTGCCGTAATTGTTAACGGTAATTTTATAATCGGAGAGATAATCTTGAAACTGTTGCAACTCTCAAATCCCAGCACCACCATCTCCTATCTGCACCACGGCGTCCGTCATTAGTTGTTTTGCTCTGTTGGTTTGACGATTGCATCTGTTCATACTCACAAGCTTGTACTCGGGGTCTCTTAACACATGCGCGATAGCTACAACCAGAGAACAGGGTTAACCGAAGGCGTCCGTAATTTTAATCTTAACAATACCCCTTCTTCGGTGCGACTCTTCGTTGAAATTATTATACAGTCCGTGTCTTACACGCCCACGCCCTATAGGTAATTTAACCTTTGTACAAGTCACTTTGAAGGTGTCATCGGCTTTAAAGGTATCTGCGTTGCTCTGGATAATAGAACCAAAGATGTCAAACAACGCGTCCGCAGTTATCGAAGACGCCGCTCTAAAAGCAATATATCCAGGGGCGTGGTTTCGGAGATTTAGGCTCTGCATGGTGAAGCCTAATTGTATGTCTTCGGTAGCGTTGTTTTTCATAGTCTCTAAAATTTCCTCTAGTCCTCGTCTGACCCATTCCAACTCGTTTTCCGCCTCGAGCACAGGATTGAAGTTAAAAGTCACTCTAGTACCGTGCATACGGAATTTTCTTACATATGTCTCCTTCGTTGATACAATACGAACGGCCATTTTAGAGATATGATACAATTTAAATTTCAATACAATAAATCTCAGATTAACACAGTTATATGCTATATATATATATATATATATATATATATATATATATATATATATATATATATATATTCAAATAGATGCTATGTGAAACAGTTTAAATTTTGAATTAATAACTAAAATAATTCACCTTGTTTGAAAATAAAATTACTCAGATTAACACTGGTATTTGTTAAAATATTAATTGTTAACCAAATATAATTCAGCTTGTTTTGATTTAATCATTACAATAGTTCAACTTGTTTTAAATAAAAGTTATGTGGAACAATTTAAATTTTGAATTAATCGCTAAAAATAAATCAAATTGTTTGATAATACAAATACTCGGATTAACAAATATATTTGCTAGATATTTATTCAAATATATGATATGATTGAATTATTCGCTAAAATAATTCAAGCTGTTTTGAAAAACACTCAGATTAACACAGATATCTACTATAATATTATGTTATACAAATTTAAGTTATTCAACTTTCATTCACAAAATGATTACAAATCACTCTGATTAACAGAGTTAACAGGTTAAGCTTAGATGACACAATATATAAAGCGTTAGTTTATTTATTAACAGCATATATTTCAGATTTCTTTTTTCAAATTATGTAAAGCCTAGATCAGACATTTGTTTTATTTCAAATTCTTACGGAAATGTGTTTATTTTAATTTTTCTAACACTTTGATTTGCATTCAACCTTATATAAGAACAAAACACATGTATATGGTTTAGGCGTTCATAATATATTACTTACACACTCATATACATACATCGGTTTCTAGAACAGTCTTAAGTCTCTTGGACGGAGTCCAAGAGTCCATCCTGTGGATCGATCTACACCAAACTACACACGAACCATCATTTGAGTATGTTAAACAAACCCTTTAAATCAATTTCACAAAAAAACATCCTGATAATATGATAACCAATTTTTCCAAATATCACTTACATGTTCAGCGATTTACACGTTCATTAGATACATACATACATAGATCGGTTTTTGAACCATCCTAAGTCTCTGGTGCGGAACCTTGTGGATTAAATTTCACATGTAAAGTCCTGGAATTATGTTAAAAAAATTGTTCCAAATTTTATTAACTTCTGCTCAGCTGTTTATACGTCCATAAGATACATACATATATACAGTTTTTTTTAACCATCCTAAGCCTCTCTGGCGGAGCAATGTTAATGGATCTACACCAAAGCTCACACAAACCATTCTGGGAATATATCAAACAATCCCTCTAAATTTCATAAACTTCTGTATAGCGGTTTAGGCGTCCATAAGATACATGCATATATACATTAGTTTTTGAACCATAATATACCTCTGGGGCGGAGACCTAGGGACGGATCTAGACCAAACGTCACACAAATCATCTTCCATTATGTTAAACAAAACCTTCAAATTTCAATAGCTTCTGTTCAGCGGTTTAGGCACCCATATCATACATGCGTACACGCACACATATATACATCTTTTTGTGTACCATCCTAAGCCTCTGGGGGTGGATATCTGTGGAAAGATCTACATCAATCTGACCACGAACCATCCTGGAAAAATGTTAAGCCATTCCGCCAAATTTCATCAACTTATGTTCAGCAGTTTACGCGTATACATACACACATATGTATGTAGAATTAGATGTGTACATCTAATTAGAATTATGTGTATACATACACACATATATCCATACATCGGTGTTTCCCCCTTCCAAAGCCTTTGGGCGGAGCCCTGTGGATGGAACTACACCAAAGGTAACACATATCACCTTGGAAATAAGATAAACAGTCCCTCCAAGTTCTATTAAGTTCTGTTTAGCGGGTTGGACGTTCACAAGACACATACATACATACACAGACACACACACATATATATATAATCTTGATATTTTACGTCGTCCATTGTTTCTCCGTTGCAGTGACTTTATGAGTTAATATATTACTATTGTAAGTAATTTTTCCACCATTAAGTGCAATGATTTAACCTTGTGTGATAAGGTCACTTGACCATTGTCGAATCCCTGATTACTTTTTCTCAATTTTCTGGTGTGGATGTTCGGTCCGTCATGTTGGTAATTGTTGATGTCATACACGTTTCCTCTTGAGTCTTGTGTATAATGTTTTTGAATAGTATGTCTTCTGTATATGTTGTTTGTAGATTCATTAAATTGTTGTGCATGTTTTTATAAATGTGGTATTTTTCTAGTGAGTTTAGTTCTATTGGGTTTTTATTTATTTCAAATATGGTTAGGTTATTTTTGTAATTTGTTATTTCATGTTTATGTGATATTAGGTGTGCTGCAACTTTGAAAATTTTGAATTTTTGTTTTTGAATGCTCTATAATGTTCCTGAAATCTTATTTTAAATGATCTGGTTGTTTTCCTTATGTAAAATGCGTTACAGTTGTTACATGTAATTTTGTAAATTCCTGATAGGTTAAGTTTTTCTGAATTTGTTTTCAGGTTTGTGTTATTAAGATACTTTATTATTTTGTTGTTTGGTTTGTATGTTGGAGTGTAGTATTCTTTGTTGTATATATTTGTTATTTTTTTCTATTTTGTTATTGGTGTATTTATATTTTAGGTGGATTTTTTTATTTTTATTATTTTTGTCTTCCGGTTGTAGTGTTGTGTTGAGGTTAGGTTTTTAGGTGAATTTATTATATATATTTTTATAAGGTGTTTGTTGTATCCATTAAAATTACTTACAATAGTAATATATTAACTTCATATATATATATATATATATATATATATATATATATATATATATATACGGTTTTTGAACAATCCTAAGCCTTTGGAGTGGAGCTCTGTGGATAAATCTACACCAGATTTCACAGAATCCATCCTGAGAATATGTTAAACAAACCCTCCAAATTTCATCAACTTCTGTGTCAGCGGTTTAGGCGCCTATAACATACAGGGGTATCAGGTGACTCTAGGATGTAATTCTACGCAATGTTGGATGCTGCAATGGTATCAGGTGCTCCCAAAATGTATTTATACGCAAAGCAAGTCACGGCTGGGGTAACAGGTGCCTCCAGGATGTAATTCTACGCAATGATGGAGGCGGCAGGTGTAACAGTTGCCTCTATAATGTAATTCTACGTTATGATGAAGGCGGCAGTTGTAACAGTTGCCTCCAGGATGTAATTCTACGCAATGTTGGAGGCGGCAGGTGTAACAGTAGCCTCCAAAATGTAATTCTATGCAATGATGGAGGCGACAGCTGTAAAAGTTGCCTCCAGAATGTAATTCTAAGCAATGGTGGAGGCGGCAGGTGTAACAGTAGCCTCCAGGATGTAATTTTACGCAATGATGGAGGCGTCAGGTGTAACAGTTGCTACTAGGATTAATTCTACGCAATGATGGAGGCGGCTGGTGTAACAGTTGCATCTAGGATGTAATTCTACTCAATGATGGAGGCGGCAGGTGTAACAGTTGCCTCTAGGATGTAATTCTACGCAATGATGAATTCGGCAGGTGTAACAGGTGGCTCCTGGATGTAATTCTACGCAATGATGAAGGCGGCAGGTGTAACAGGTGCCTCCAGGATGTAATTCTACGCAATGAGGGAGGCGGCAGGTGTAACAGTTGCCTCTAGGATGTAATTCTACGCAATGATGGATTCGGCAGGTGTAACAGGTGCCTCCTGGATGTAATTCTACGCAATGATGAAGGCGGCAGGTGTAACAGGTGCCTCCAGGATGTAATTCTACGCAATAATGGAGGCAGCAGGTGTAACAGTTGCCTCCAGGATGTAATTCTACGCAATGATGGAGGCGGTAGGTGTAACAGTTGCATCTAGGATGTAATTCTACGCAATGATGGAGGCGGCTGGGATAACAGTTGCCTCCAGAATGTAATTCTACGCAATGTTTGTCGTGATAAAATGTTATCGCAGTGATAACTAAACTTCAATGAAGATATCATGTAGATAGTACATATACATTCCGTCCAATGAACCGTAACAAGACCATATAGTAAACAGTGTTATTCAATTTACATTTTTTGTATAATGTCGAGGGTTCAGCTTTTCATACCTTCAAGACTTCAATTTACGTAATAGGAACCAAATATTCTACTATACAATTTAAGATAGGTCAAATTCAATCAATTTTTATGAAATTTATAATATTATTGTATTTTTATCAATGATTTTTTATTGATGTATACAGTATATATATAAGGTGACACACGGGAACGGACGGTTTTGAACTGCGTAGTACTGAGGGCACGATGGTGTTAGGTGGCCGTGGTGAGGATAGTTCCGATCCACACAAGACGCCATTTCATTTACTCAGTCACTATTGAGATGTGGGACTTGCAACGTCGAGTGTTTACTATGACAGTTTCCTGGTAAGTGGTGAGTCTATTATTGCTACGCAGCGATTGTTTCGTGCGTGGTTTAATGTCGGTTGGCATGGAGCTGTAACCCAATCTTCAGATGGGTGGAAAACTTCAGATCAACTTGAAGCATACTGGCTAAGAAGCATCCTGGCCCGAGACACAGTGTAACGACACCATAAAATGTTGAAAGAGTAGGGAAAGCGGTAGTCAGAAGCCCAGGACGGTCAGCTAGACGCCATGCTAGTGAGTTACGAATCAATCGTGAATCGGTTAGACGAGTTTTGCATAAAGAATTAAAATTCCAACCCTACAAAATGCTCATAGTCCAACAATTTAAGGAAACTGATTTTGCTGTTCGAGAAGACTTCGCTTAAAGAATGCAAGTGATTTTGGGGTCGAATGAGAATGAAATTTTATTGATGAGCGATGAAGCTTATTTTCATTTAAACGGGACCGTAAATAAGCAAAACCTACGTTACTGGGCTCCAGAGCATCCACACCTTTTCGACCAGCGTCCTCTATACTCAGAAAAAGTCTGGTGTGCTCTTGGCTCTGTTGACATTATTGGACCTTATTTTTATTAAGAGAACTGTGGCCCCCACAGTTACTGTTAATTCGATTCGTTACATTCATATGCTTGAAACTTTCTTAAAACCAGAACTAAGAAGACGACGAATCCATTTAAAACGCGTTTGGTTCCAGCAGGATGGGGCAACATCTCACACCGCAAACATTTCAATGACAGTTCTTAGACGCATGTTTCCTGGCCGGATTATCTCATGTTTTGGCAAGTCTCCCGACTTGTCAATATGTGACTTTTTTTGTGGAGTACCTTATGAACTGTGTTTATAACCACAAACCACGAAATTTGGACGAGTTGAAGAATGCAATCATTCAAGAAATTGCTGCCGTCCCTGCAGATTTTAGTCTATGTGATGGAGGATTTTGAGAAGAGTCCTGAATTCGAAATGATGGACATCACCTTGATGATATTATTTTTCACAAATAACTTTGTTAACTAAAATGGCAAATAATGAGTTTTAATTTTGTGTAAATAAACATGCAATAATTTTAAAGTTGGCTGAGTATTATTTCATTAAAAACCGTCTGTCACCTGTGTGTCACCCTGTATATACATTTAGATAATGTCTTGTATTACTTTAGTATTATTATATGTATATATATATATATATATATATATATATATATATATAATTTTTTGCAACGTATGGTATTACGTTTATAACAGAACTGTAAATTAAATCGTTGTGTTTTTTAATAATTAGTATAAATTAGTTTGTAGTCTAATCAGCATAAACATGTATGTTGAAATGAATTTAAAATTATAATTTTGTTTTCAATATTTCAATAAATGTTTTTGTCTTGACTTCTAAGCACTTTTCTAAAATTATTACAAATAGCTGTTAAGCATAATTCATGTCACTTAAATACTTAATTAGAATAATTCTTTAATACAAAACCAATATTAACTCTACAGTTTTTCTGCGTTTCCTCTTTCTTATTCAACTATATACTAGATTTATCTTAGAAATTAAAAGTGAACATCAGAGTTACCTTGCAAATTTTTCACTGATTACCGCTGAAAAAAAATCAGTAAAAAACCACTTTCAGTTTCTCCAATATTATATTTACTGCACAAACGTTTTAAATATCAAACCTCAACGAATTCATACATAATTACGTAGGCTATTTTAAAATGTCTTGTTTAAGAACATCGTTTAAACATGCCTTCAATTTTATATGTTTAATCACTATTCATGCTATGTATGTAATTCTATGTTTATACTGTGTTCTGTGTTACGTATGAGGTTGTGTATATAATGTCTACAACAATATACACTACTGTATACGTTTCTAAACTTTGAAAAGATTAAGGGTTGTTGCAGAAAATGTATAAAAAGCTATACACAAGCCAGTGTGTACAGTTATTTAATATTTGTGTCAATCCAATAGTACACACCTCTAAGCAACAGATTAACAAACGCACTTAACTAGAATAAGTAACACTGATGTTACTCGATATAGGCTATTTGTTGCAGAATACGTGAACATTAATAACATTTCTATTAATTAAATATATTAAACTATTATATAGTACCTAAACAATAAACTTTTATTACGTTAGATTTAATCTAGGTTCGGATGTGCAACCTAGAAATATTGAAATACTTTCTTATATTTTATATATTGTTACAGGTTCCAGACTATGGCATCAGATAATTATATACAGCTTACAAAATATTGAACAACTCAGGAGTAAAACATGAGCCCTTATTGTGCCCATAATCTCACATAACCGTCTATAAAGCTTTTTCCCTTGTGTGTAACATTAGTCTAAGTGTCGTATCTTTACAAATGATAATGCGTGTGGTATCTTCTCATTACTACGCATATCAACTTCACTATACCAATTATTATAAAATTATTCATGAATATCAAACTGAAATATGTGAAAACGTATAATTGCCTTCTATTCTAAATTTAAGTGTTTGTGAAGTGTTCACTATACAACCGTTCTTGAATGAAAATTACAATTGTTGCTTATTCACTTTTATAGAGAAATCACTACAAAAATATACACTTGCTTCAATTAGGGTGTCTGGAAACCGCAAAGACCGAAGTACATTGAAATAACTGTACATTGCCAGAAGCAAAAGTAACAAAGAATCAATCGTATTCAAAAATTACAAGTAATCATCAAGGCTGATGCCTGAAATATAAAAAAAAAAAATATTTAACAATAAATAATATAAGTAAAACCATGCTGACGATATAAAATTGCCTACCTGGTAAAAGAAGTATTTATTGTGTAAACGAATCAACCCAGCTGTTATGATTCTATAATTAGATTTACAATTCCGCGATAGGTTTTACAATTGAAGTTGAGATTAAAAGCAAGTAATGTAAATTTGAAATATTTTAAATTCATACTTAGGTCAACATAGAAAAACTGTATTTTAGTTATTCTTTATTAACTAATCACAATTAATATGAATAAAGTAACATAATCTATGCGTTAAAACAGCAATTCTATCAACACCATAATATAGAACCTATGTTTAATCAAATCATTTTATCACGTATTTTAATACAAACGAGACATTATAACTAATTTGCATACCTTATCCTTTTTGAAAAACCTTTTTCTCCCATTAAAAAAAAAATGATTCGTTATTAAATTTAATTTATTCATTATTATTTAAAATTCTAATGTTTGAACAAAAATTAACATCCAATATCATTCAATACAACTTTAAAAAAGAATTATTTGGGCTTGAGTGCAAGAAGAAAAACTATTTTATTAACGATGTAATTAAAGTGTAAAAAATAGGAGCTATTCAAAATAGGTAAGTGTTTAATGGTAGAGGTACTCAGCACTTACTGCTGTGAAAGTTTCTAAATGCAGAATATATATTCCTGCTATTTTCAAACACGGAGGTTTGCTTAGTATTTCTTTCATAATGAGTAAATCCTTAGTGAACGCTTTGGAAAATTCTTCCCAGTTTGAGCTGTGCAATGAGTCCCGTAACTCTTCTCCGTGAATGAAAAACGTGAAAAACGTTATTTGGTAATTATATATATAAATATATATATATATATATATATATATATATATATATATATATAGGTGTATGTGTGTGTGTGTGTGTGTGTGTGTTTGTGTGTGTGTGTGTGTGTGTGTGTGTGTGTGTGTGTGTGTGTGTGTTTGTGTCTGTGTTTGTGTGTGTGTGTGTGTGTGTGTGTGTTTGTGTGTGTGTGTGTGTGTGTGTGTGTGTGTGTGTGTGTGTGTGTGTGTGTGTGTGTGTGTGTGTGTGTGTGTGTGTGTGCATGAAATAATTATGTTATTAATTTATTATTAATAACGTGTATGATGTAATATTCTATATTTTGTGCCTCTCTTATTTTATTATAATAGATAATTATTAAATAAATATAAATATAATTATGTATTTATTAATCAAGAACCAAAAACGTTTTTTATCAAAATCTTTATTTTTCTTAAGTATTGATGTCATCAAAGAATAAGTATTGACTCACAGATACATTGTCACGACATGCATTTTATAATTAATGAATCGTGCAGTAAAGTTCTAAAGTCATTTCAGTATGCAACAGTCTTTGTCCCTAGTCCAAATGTCTATCTTTAATTACCTACATTTCCGATGAAAATTACTGAATAACCAATGCACTGCGTCTACTTACAACTCCTGTATCGGTCTTTGTATATTAAAAATGCAGCCGCCTTACGCTTGTTAGATGGGCGGGGCAAGTACCTCGAGGACATCACATAAGACGGTTGGGAAAATCAGTGATTGGTTGCACAATTAATTCTTTCTCTACTTTATTAATTTTTTTTTATCATAAAGGCTGCATTCTACTTTCTCAGTGCACGGGTAAGGTTGGTGGGTGTAGGAAAAACAAATAAGCTTTTGATCTAGGTCAAGAAAGTCCGTTTTCCATCAGATCTGGTAAATATGCTTTCTTAAAACATATGCTTATATAAAAGGTTTACAATAATTATTACAACATATATGTAATTGACTCTGAAAATTAATAAAATTAACACTAATAGTAACTGTTTTTCGAAACTATTAGCGAAAGTTGTCTATATATTTAAATCACTTAGACGTAACAAGAGACAAGTAATATAGAAAAAGGTTTGAAAGTCAATGCACTTAGGTCAATAAAGAAACATTTTATTTTAGTTACTCTTCATTAAATAATTACAATTAATATAAATATGTATATACATATGACAGAATCACAATAATAAGTGGCAAAATAGAAAGCAAAATTATTATAATTATTTAATCTTATATTATGTAATACTATATGGGAAATTTGGCTAAGTGGCAAAGCGGTAGACTTCGAACATGAAGGTGCTGAGTTTGAATCCGACTTAGACCCCCCACCCAATTTTTTAAATTTAATTATTGAATTAATATTTGAAATAACTGTATCAACATTAAGTGTCATTCACTACAAGTTTTAAAAAAATGTATGATAACTTGAGTGGATGAATAAAAATTATTTTAATAACGATTGAAAATTTTAACAAGATATATAAATAAATTTATACAGGGAGAATATGAATTGGTACAAATTGAATAGGAAGTTTTCTGTAAAAAAAAAAAAACAGTTGTTCTAGATGTTTTCATATTTACGTGTATGCTTTTGTGTTCACTACTAGGATGATAGGAAGC